>CBVK0103403218.1:0-11108 GCA_900067695.1 Picea abies | reverse complement strand
ATATTATTATTTTCGAATGTATATATAAAATGTATTTTATTTTTATATATAGTATGAATACAGTAATTGGTTTATGTTGTGTATAATGGTTATATTTATTGTATTTATTTAAATTTTTTTTTTTTTTTTCACTTTTATATTAGTTTTTTCTTTTTCTTTTTATTTACTTTTCATTTTCATTGAAAGAGTAAGCAAATTTAGGAGGTTGGGGAAGAGAGTGAGTATATTTGCTCACCCTTTGTTCCCACCCCCACCATTATATGTTTGAGAGAGATTGAGCAAATGCATTTGCTCACTCTTTGCTCCCACCCTCACTATCATTGAGAATGGGGGTTGGGTGTTTGCTCATTCTCTCCTCCTACCCCCACCCTTATACATTTTCTCACTCTCTCCCTCTATTACCACCCTCATACATTTGCTCACTCTCACCCCACACCCCACCCCTCAATGGAGGGGGGGGCAGGGGGAGAGAGTGAGAAACTACATTTGTTCATTTGCTCTCAAATGTATGACGGTGGTTGTGGGGGAAAAGGATGAGCAAACACATTTGCTCACTCTATCCCCCCACCTCATTTGCTCACTCTCTCAAATGTATGGTGGTGTGGGTGGGGGAAAAGGGTGAGAAAATACATTTGTTCACTCTCACCCTCAATGTATTTTCTCACTCTCTTCCTTTGCCCCCACCCTCAATGTATTTGGAAGGATGGTTTGGGGCAGAGAGTGATCAAATGTATTTGCTCACTTTCTCCCCCCATCCCCACCTTTAATATATTTGGAGGGGTTGGGTGGGGGTGGGAGGTGAAAGTGAGAAAATGATGTGGGGGGAGACAACGAGCAAATACATTTGTTCACTCTCTCCCTCCACCCCACCCTATAGAGTGACCAAACTTTAGCTCAATATATCCCACCATCCCTAGTGTTGGTGAGGGGAGAGAGCAAGAGGCTCACTCTCTCCATTGAGGGTGGGGAAAGAGAGTGAGTCTCTCACTTTTTCCCCTTAGAGGATAGGGGTGGGGGAAGAGAGTGGGCCCCACTATGCCCCTAGCTACCCTCACCCTAGAGAGAGTGAGTAAATATAATGAGCCTCAATGAGGGTAGGGGTGAAGGAAGAGAGTGACCCCCACCCTCATATATTTTCCCACCCTCAGATATTTTCCCACTCTCTCATCTCGACCCCACCCTCAAAAGAAAATATATGGGTGGGGGAAGAGAGTGGAAAAATATATTTTCTCACTCTCTCCCCCTACCACCACCCTCATTGAGCATTAAGGTTAGGGTTAAGGGAAGAGAGTGAGAAAATAGGGTATGGATATTTTCTTAGAGCATTGAGGGTGGGGATGGGGAAGAAAGTAGGAAAATAGGGTGGGGATATTTGCTCACTCTCTTCCCCCATCCACACTAGAGAAGAGAGTGAGAACATATATTTTTCTCACTCTCTTCCCTCACCCCAGCTTCAATGAAGGTGGGGGCGGGGTAATAGAGTGAGAAAATATGCTCAAATTTTTCTTCAAATATGACATAGCTTCTAAAGGTGGACTTAATATGGAATTTAGTCTCATCATGAATTGACTACTTTTCAATCAGAATAACTTTTCTATCTTTGAGAGTAATGATAAATTTGAAGCGTAACTCAAACTATTCACCTACATATAGATATGATTACATAACTATGGTTAGATCTGCATCTTTAGGGATTTCATCCAGGGAAGGCACATATTTAACATCAAATATTTCAAATATAGAATTCCAAGGATGCCTCACAAGGAGATGGAAGTCAAAACCAATAACAACTTCTTTTTGAAACTTTAGAAAATTTAATAAAGACAACCAATAATCTTGATCAATGCATGGCTCAAATAGTTTTAAGTAGACTCTTCCGAGATCTTTGTCACCTACATCAATATAAGTGGTAAAAAAAATTCTTCTCCATTCTTCTGTATTATCATAAGAATTTGCTTCATAAGTCCATTTTTTAAGAATTCCAATTTGAATCATTTCAAGGATATCTTTAATTCTACAAGCAAGGCATAATTATATAGGAATAATCTTTTCATGCTCGCTTGATTCTTTCTCACTTGATTCTACCTGTTTGACCATTTGAGCTAGTCTGTTTGGAAGCTGAAATTCTTTTGTTAAGAAATTAACAAAGGTATTGTTTTTTCCTTCAATGTATTCAAAATTAATGTCAAAATTTCCTAAATGCATGTTCCATCTTATTAATCTACTATTTCCAATATCTCAAGTGTTCTTTGAAGTTAAAAATCCATGCATATTCATTAAATCTGTATTCAAAGTGAAATATTCAGAAACAATAAATATTAAGAATCTTTTTATACCTTTAATTGCAACCATAATTATTTTATGAGTGGAGTGATAATTCAATTGAGCTCCACTAAATTGATGAAATACAAATCTATAATTTCTTCAAATCCTTGAGGGGTTTACTCTGTTAATACTATGTTAGAACGCTCATCACTTGCATATGCATAGATATTCTTTCTTTCTTCACTAGGTAGGTTTAATGGAGAAAGATGATGGCATTTTCTTTTATTCTTCCCACATCTTTAGTATGATTTTTTTCTATGCTAGAAGATATCTCTTTAGTCTCTAATTCAATAATTTCCCATCTACAACTATTTATAGATAGAAAGGAGCAACATAATTGATACATCCAATAAATATTTGAAGTTGGGTCTTATCTTTTATTTCATCTAGAAATGAATGAATATATTCCAGAATATGAGGTTGGAGAATGATTTTTCCAAAAGATATTTGAAGTCCTATAAAATTGATTTTAGGAACTCCAATGATTGTTTAATCATCTTTAGGAGAGAGCGCTAAACCACGAGTCTATACACGATTATAACACTTCTCAAAATGTCCTATGTGCTCTTTCCAACATTTACTGAAAACCAAAATATCATCAATATATACAACAATAAATTTTATACATGTATAGAGCATTCTTTAAACCAAAAGGCATAACAATCCATTCATATTGTCCCATTGGAACAATGAAGATTGTTTTATATATATCTTCAAGCCTAATGGTTATTTTCCAAAATCTAGATTTCAAGTCAAATTTAGAAAAGATATGACATCCTTTAATTCTTCTGATCATATCGTCTTTATTAGGAATATGATGCTTAATTTCCTTCAAGAATTCATTAATAGGGAAGTAGTCTACAAATAATCTTTTCTTACCTGTCTTTTTCTCATCATGATTATTTAAATAAAATCCTATACATGCCCAATTTAATCAAGAAGGAACAACGAGTCCTCTGGCCAAGATGTCATTGATCTCTTTTTGGCGTTTTGCAAGATATTCAACTTTCATTCCTCTATGGTTAGCCTTAGTGGGGTTAACATAGGGGAATTCAAGAAAACTTACAACATACATATCTCTTTTCTAGAATGCATTAGGTTGTTCTAAGCAACAATTCTTTAAAACATGTTCTTTGATTTACTTCAAATACTTTTCATACCTATATATTTTTCTTCTGCTAGATGTGCAATACCTTTTAATCTCTTTTCAAGCTTTTCTTCTTCTTTGCATGTGCTAATCCCATTTACCTTTTCTTCATATATGCTCATAGTAGGAACATAAACAATATTTCCATTTATATGCAAATTTATCTTCTTATCATAAATTGCTAGGGGTAGATGCTTACTCAAGAAATTGTTTCCAATGAGGATATTTACACATGCTAAGAGATGCAATACTTTAAAATCTTATAGGGGCTGACATTGTCTATAACAAAGATTATTTTTTCTCTATGCAAGCAAATATTAAGATATTAGTACTGAGAAGCCAAACATTAGCATGAAAGCAATTTCTTTAGCTAAGGAAATGGAAGCTCTAGTATCGATAAGGGCATGAATATTACAAGATCTCTTTCCTTTGAAATGGAACTCATAGGCTACAAATTCCTATTTGGATTCTTATACTGAAGAGATGAATGGATCGATCATCTTGACATTTTCTTATGAATCCAACATATCTTCATAACGAAGATCACTTTTCCTTTCAAATTCTTCAACTGCTATTTTAGAAGATGTTCGATCTAAAGGACATATCAATTCTTTACCGTTTTTGAAACATTCTTCATTTTTTTGAATTCATTGATATTCTTCATCATTTAAATTTGTAGTAGACAATTGGCTAGCAATTTCCAATTCTTCTATCATGATTGATTTTTGTAACATTTCTTCTTGCATCTTCAACTTTTCTTTTTGAAGTTTAATGATTTGATGTTGTCTTTCCCTTTTTCTTAATATATTAACATTATTTTCTTCTTGCAACTTGTTGACTCTTGCTTGTAATTCTGAATATGGAGTAGATGCAATTGGTAACAAGGATTGATAAGGGGGTTCTTTACAAGGAGGCTTAGGAAGACTACTAGAAACAAAACTATAATATTTCCTAGGTAAAATTAGATAATTATTTGGCCTATCCGAATATACAACACTAGAGGATTCTTTACATGTTCCAAAACTTTGATTGGTTGTTTCAAGAGACATAGGTAAACTTTATTATAAGAATAATTCCTTAGAATGGAAAGAGGAAGGATGTGAAACACAGGTAGTTTGTTGCAAAGAAGCAAGTTATTTTTGTAAATACTAGATTTCTCTCAACATAGACAAAGTTTTTTGTACCTGCAAAGGTGAAATAGTATTAACATATTCATGTAGGGAGAATAATTGTTTTTGGAGTTTTTCTTCCACAGGATTGCATGATTTTATCATGCATATAGAATGATAAACAAAATGATAATTGGTGCAAGAGGAATCAACATATGAGGAATAGGTAGAAATAGAAAGATGGGATGGACATCTATCAAACACAACACTATCCATTGGATTGTAATACACATTGTTTAAATATTTATAGGCTAGATACTTATGATTCAGAGGGTTCAACTAAGAATATTTCCTCGAGTTATAGGATGACCAAAATCATTGCCTACCACCAGAATACACTTCACAAACTCTTGCGACTTACACCTCTAGCTACAAGTCCTAGAAAGACCTCCTTATCCACATTCTACTCACAACCAAAGTTGCTAAAGAACTCAAAATATTTCAATCATAATATATCCTCTACAAGATTAGATGAATTTCTTTCTCTTTAAAGCATTCTAAATGAAAAATACAATGTTATCCAGCATTGTATTGATGCCATTCCAATTTGTTTTCTTTCAATATCATCACACTTTTTAGGTGCTCACTGAAGGATGGGGTGAAAAGTTGAATTGAGAACAAAGAAAAGTTGACAATTACACTGGGATCATAGATAACGATGAGACATATATAGGGAACAACACAATTTTTACTACTTTTATAACACTTTGATGATGCTATGGCTCATATACCACTTCAGCCTCACTAGATCTAATACCACTTTGGTCTTTCTCACCTGTACACACAAATTACGTTGACTATTGAGTGAGAGGATCACTTCCACTATGGTAAGAGTGATAGACTACTTAATAGTTAGTGTGGTTTGTGTGTGGGTAAGTGAGGCTATAGTGGTATCTGAGCCATAATATCATGAAAGTGTTATTAAAATTTGTGTTGTTCCCTATATATGTCTTAGTTTTATATGTGATCCCAATGTAAGTGTCATTTTTTATTTCTTCTCATAATCATTTTTTCACCTTAGTATCATGTAATTTTCTAATTTAGATTTCAAAATAAAAGTTAAGAATGTTGGATATACATTCCTCCCATCTTGGTTGTGTGTAAGTAGGAATTATCCCTCTCTTCCGTTATGGATCGAATGCCTCAGTCTTAGATAGTTTGCCTTCTACCTTAAAGTATGAAGATTTAGATTGCTTGCATGAATAATTTAGTTTTGAAAAGGATAATATTAAATGCAATAAGTGGAAAGTTATGATAAGAAAGCCATCTAACCATGTTATTATGATGGTATTTGAATAAAATCTCCCTAGGGAAAATAAACATCATGATCATCCTCCTCCCCATTGAGAAACATCTTATATAGAAGGAAGATTCCATCCTCTTAGAGATTTAGTTAAATGGTCTGAAAATGGTAAGATTAAGTGTCCTTCAAAGTGTAGAGTTGTCTGCAAAAGAGAAGATGACATTGACAACTCTCTCCAGTTACGAGACTATCAAAATATTGCACTAAAACGTCTTTCCAGTAATCTTGATGATGTTGCAAAAGAAGTGCATATCGTGCTAACAAATTTTGATGGTCATTTAAGATATATGTCTACCATAGAATATGCAGTGATAGTTATTGAAAGAGATATTGATAAAATCCATAAAAAAAATTGAATCCAAAGAGCCCAAGAAGACCAATGTAAAAAACAAGAAAGAGATGTCTCTTTCTTAGAGATCTACTTCAAAGATTCAACTCCTCTCTTCCTGGTTTTATATCACCACTTTGTCTCAAAAGATTTGGGTAGACAATAAAGAAGGCAGATCATTGAAGCCATTTATTCGAGTAGATAAGGGAAAAGAAAAAAAATTGTAAATATGGTTAAGATAGATTTTGTAGATAACTATATAGAAGAAGATGATCTATTTGATTTTATTTCCGGATTATCTTTGCCAAAAAGGAAATAGTTTCATGAAGAGAAAAAACTTCCAAATGAAGAAAAGACGTTGAGAAGAAAGATGATCTCTTTGATTTCATCTTGGGTCTCTCTCTAGTAGAGATGACACAAGTACATGAAGAAAATAAAGATTCTAAAAGAAGTGCCAAAAAAACCACAAGAAGAAAAGCTTGAGAAACATTAGATAGTTGAGAAAGCTATAGAACGAGTACTAACTATAAAAATTCTTGCTCAAGTTATTGTTGATGAAGAAATACATACTATCGAGCATACAACATCTACCATAAGAACTTAGAACTTGAATAATAGTTTATTATATTGTGGATATTCATATCGAGAATGAAATTCTTGAAATGAGAAATGGGATGATAGGATGGACAAATATTTGAATGATTTCATTGGGAAAATAACCTACATAAGTTAACACGTTACTTTATTTTTAGTTTATTGGCAATCTCAAGAGTTGATTGGATTCTCTTGGTATATATTATCAAAATAATCTCTTCCAAGAAGGACCTACTTATTTACTAACAACAATAATCAATGAATTTGTTGGAATTCTTGCAGAGAAGACAAAGGAGAAGTAGACAATGTTTCTCTCTTAGTATATATGTAATCTTTACCTCAAAACTGAATATTTTCATTATATGCAAGATTTGTTATATTAGTTTGATGGAATGCATGACCTAACAATGGAAGCTTATTATACTAGTATCTATACAATAGACATGGCAAAATCCACATATGGTAAAGTTGTTGTTTCCCCAATCATCCTTGCTTTGATGAGTGCTACATGTATTCTTCAAATAATTCAATATGCCATTACAGATGCTTGCAATAACACGAGACTTGAGAATACCATTGATAATATGCAAAGGAAGGTCAATTGTAAAGTATGTTCTTTTCATTCCGATAAAAAGGATTTTAGTTGTAAAATCCAAACTAGGTCTAGAAAGAATAAAAAATGCAAGGATTGTTTTGTGATTACAAAATGGAATCTTAATTCAAAGGAAGATATAGATATGGAGAGTTTGGAAGAAATAATTGAAGTTATCTTAGATATCAGCTAGATAGAAAAAAAAGTCAACAAAAAGATATGAAAATGGTGCAATGTTTCAATTGCAAATAACATGGTCATTTTGTTGATCAATGTCCAAAAAAGAATGAAGATTCAAATCAAATTAAAGCCTTACTTGCATATCCAAACTTTAGAGCTAAAGATTATGTTTTAGTTGAAAATGATGAATATCCTTTCAACAACGGTTTTATTTTCCTCTCTAAAGAAGTAGTAGAAGAATATTATGTTTTAGACTTTGAATCTAAAGATGATCCCCAATTCCCACTCCATATAATTTCCATGATCACAAGTGGGAAAGAATAAAGCGAGTGTGGAAGCCTTAGTTCTCATCCTCTATATGTTTTAGAATGCATTAAATTTTGTCCTTGGGAGATTCAATCTTCCATTCTTTGTAAATTGTATTTCTCATATAGGTATAGCTGTAGAGAAACTTTTAATCTTGTGTTTCTTAGAACTCGTCTTTGGAAAGATTGTCCTACATTAATATTTAGGATATATATTATTCATTCTCTTGTTATAAACATCTTCTTGCATTCATTAGAAAAGAAAAAAACTATAAATAGGATTTTCTAGCTTTCCATTTGCATTTTCCTACTCATGATCTTCATATTAGAAAATCTTCATTAGTAAACTCCTCCTATGTAGTGCTAATATTTTTGTTCATGATAGGTTGCATTATTTTTAGAGATATTCGAAGAAACCACAATATCTACATTTGTCTGTCGACGTTTCAGATCCATAAAAAGATCCATTTTCAAGATAATAAGCCTAAGTAAAACCATTGAGATGAGCAGTAATAAATGCTAAAGAGGGAGAGTAATCTAAGAATCAACTATCAAGAACCCTAAATTTTTTTATAATTAAAATTAAGGTTTAATAATTAATAATGTTTATAAAGTTTTATTAATAATTTTTTTTGCGTGATATCTATTAATGGTAATAATGTTGAAAATTAGGGTTTAATAATTATTAATATTTATAAAGTTTTATTAATAAATTTTTTAAGGAGTGATCTCTATCAATGCTATTGATGTTGAATTTTATGGTTTTAAAGAGTTACTTGGAAGGGTAGGGTTAAGAATACTCTTAAGGGATAAACTATTATTAGAATATTACTTAAAGAAGGTTAAATATTAATAATAGTATTATAAGTTATATTTCTTATTACTAAAAAAATGGTAATAGTATTAAGAATTATGATATTAGTAGTTTTCATAATATTAAAGTGGTTATTTACTAATAATAGAAATAGTGAGAGGAAAATAAAATTATTAAAATACATTAAGGGAGAATTAATGTAATTAGTTTAGGATATTATTAGGTATTAAGAAAAATCTACGATTAGCCTAAAAGTAATTCTAAGGAGGGAACAAAGCTAGAGAGGGTCTAAGAGAGAAGTGAGGATAACTATTTAAACAACAAACAATCAAAGGACAAAGAAAACAAGGGAAACCAGAACAAACCTGAGTCTTCTTACCTATACCTTCAATCGTGGATCAAAGGGATCCATCTTTCATTGATTTCTAGACCATTGTCTCTTTTTAAGTTACTGGGATGCTTGATAGTTTCAATTGCTTCCCTGATTCATCATTTAAAGAGGCGATCTTCCTTTGCTAGAATTTTGGTGTCTTCTAAGCATACATGGTGTTTTGTTTTAAGAGAGTGTTGAGCTAATTCCGGGGTGCAAGTACATTCATTCTTGATGTCAAATCCATGTTCTTTAATCTTAATATGAAAGGAGTGTCCAATTTCATCGATGTATCATTTTCCACAAGAACACTCTATTTTGTATACTCCTTTACATTTGTGATGGTCAAGCTTTTCTTTAACATATCTCATTTTCTGTTTGATGGGTTCAGGTGGTTTGAAAGAGGCCTTCATCTCTTTTTTGCTTAGGATTTTCACAATCCTATCAGTTACTCCTTGGATGTAAGGAAGCTAGGAAATCATACCAGGGTTCTGGTTGTTCAAGGAACAAGGTCTATTGCTGGATTTTTCCAGGGATTTCCTTATTGCATTCTTAATGTATTTGTCCTTGTAACCTACACTTTTGAAGACTTTCGAGAGGCGATCTTTCTCATGTTCTAGGTGCTCTTCATTGGAGATTCTTATGGCCCTTGTGGCTAAGGTATTGAGAAACCCTAACTTTTGTGTGGGGTGATGATATTAACTTGCGTTAAGATAGTTTTTTGTGTGGGTTTAATAAAAATTTATAAATATTAATAATTATTAAACCCTAATTTTAAATATACTTTTAGGATTAATAATAAATTTTTATTAATACCTAATAACTCTATAAAACCCATTTCCAACTAACTCTATAAATCCCTAAATTTCAATACTATTATTGTTACAAGAAAAATCACTCTATGGCACGGTGTAAACCACAACAAACAAAATGAATGCAAAAATCAAATCTAATCCCAAGTATTCTATATAAATGAAAATGCTAACCAGACAAGATCAAGAGCCTACCTCGTTTGGACGTTTGATGAAGACCACCATTGAGCACACAAGTCAAAGCTTTATACCTGCAACTTGTCCCCAACAACCAAGATACACATGCATATGGTGATAATATATAATGTTAGCATATACAATAGCATAATACATTAAAATTCATAACAAATATGCCCATGGAATAATAATTCAAATATTTTTAAGATATCAATTGGACGCGAAAAGAGTATTTCTACTAAAAAAACACAAGTGTATAAGTGACAAACTTCTGTGTCGACACATCTCAAAACTGAGGAACTAAGTCTCTCCCAGTTGGGCCTCCACCACTTCAATCCTGCACCAAAGGAAAGGTCATATAAAGGAGACAATAAGGTTCTCCATCAAAGAAGGAAGAGTTTGGGGGTTGAACAATATGTTCAGACTTTTAAGGATAAAGGGATGCAGACTCAATGTGAAGTGAAAATTTCTCCAGAGTATCTTTGCTCTCAAAAGTTGAATTCTCTCCTCTTCCATGGCTTGGATATGGCTCAATTTATAGTCTTCAAATGGAATTGAAGGGTCAATTTAGAATGTTTCTAGTATATGGAAGGTCAAGGATCATGGATCTCATGACATGACATGGAAACACGACACAATTTTAATTTTAAGCACCAAAACCAATGTATGTGGGTTGTAGTGGAGCAACTTGCATATATGCTTGTTGTCTAACTAGTAGGGCACATATATGTGAAACAATGTGCTTTTTTGGCTTTGGAAGGTAAAAATGGGGACTTCAAGTCTGCATAGGGAAATGGAAAGGCCATCCAAGAAAGTTGCATGGGGTGAGGTAAAATTTTCTATAACATATGCCCCCTAATGTGTGAGGTTAGAGGAGTATCTGCGATGGTAGAAATACATTATAATTCCCATAAGTGGAGTAATGGAGAATTAGTTGGAAGTGCTAGTTACTCATGAGAATATTACAATCCATAATGACTTTTTACACATGG
>CBVK0103403169.1:0-10360 GCA_900067695.1 Picea abies | reverse complement strand
TTTTACAAAATTATCGCCAAACATTTTACATTTTGCATATTAAGGACTAGTAAGATTAGTCGATGTTTCTACTTTTTAATATAAATTTTCATCCTTAAAATCATCCATGTTTAGGGTTGGAAGGTAGTCTTTGAGAGTATAAATATTTTTTAAACCAACTAATAAATGTTCCTATGAATCTTAAGAGTATATTTTGATCACTTAACTACCCCAACAAAGATATCTCTAGCAACTCATTCAACTATGATTGCTTCTTGGAGCAAAGTTTGACGATCATGATAAGATTTGGGATGATAAGAGGCAAATGAGAGTGGGTGTTTCTTGCTTTATGTCAATGCTAGTCTCATTTTCCTCTTCCCCTTGCAAAACACTAGGTCTTGAAGATCTTAATAATGTCTTTCCATATAGTAGAAACATATATCTTGGATACAATCCATGTATTTTCCCTTGAGTGAAGGATTATGTGCATTGGGATCAACTAAAGAGTAGGGTTGAAGAGGGTTTGAAGGGGTTCTTGAATTGAATTGGGAAGGTTGGCCTTCCAAAGAAAAAATTCTCTTCTTTTTCTTAGTGCGGAGTTAGGAACATCTTCTCTCTAAGAAAAACAATATTTCTCTACTTCAATAGGAAATTTATCATAATTCATTGTAACACCCTAATTTTGACCCTTGGAATGCACTAGACCCCATGATGTATAAATGGTTATGGCATGGTTGTGATCTTAATGGGTGTCAAGCCATGTGGATTGAGACATAGTGACCCCATGATGTAAATGTATAAATATGCCTTGTAAATATTCCTAGCTTGAAGCCCAAGGAAAAATCCCAATTATCAAACTTACAAAGGGTTATGAGTCTGAGTTGCAAGCTTGGTTTTGATGTTATGTTTGTGACCCCAAGGTACCACTATGTCGATAAATTATCATTGTGCATTTTTGTTTATGTTTAAGGTTAAGAATAAAAGAGAAAACATAATATATAATAAATAGAACGCCAAAAGGGTTACTACGGAGCACAAGGGAGCTATAAGCCCAACATAGAGGAAGTGGACAAGGGTCCATGGGTAGAATATCATTGCCATGTGTCTCAACACCAACTTCCCATCTTTATCCCATGTCACTGGAAATTTCACAAACTTGTGGCGTATGTGTCTAAAGAAAAATCTAGCATGTTCTTTTGGAAGGCACATATCCATATTATAAAATAGAGGCATATCATCCATGGTTTTCATCATGGTCGTTCCCCTCATTTTGCAATGAGAATTATATCCTCTCCCAAGTCTAAAACTCATCCCATGGTTGTAACTAGCACTTGGAGGTCAAGGAATTGAAATATTATGTGAATATGCGATTATCCAAATGATTTGGTTAAATGTGGGACACAAGATTGCTTGATCTTAGAGAGGAATCCAATGATGTAGATTGAGAATCAAATGATAGAACCTGGTTACCAACATAAAAATGTTGATTGTCGATAATACATGAGTTAGATACTATTGTACTAGGTATTACTAGAGGGTAATATGAAAATGACCTCTCTTGTCTACACTAGAGCACTCACTTAGACTAGATTCTTGAGGGGTTGTTTAAAAAAGAAGGGAAATTGCATGCTTGTGTTGTGATTGGATAAGTGGAAGAGGTCCATAGCTAATTAAAGGTTGGTTGAGATGTTTGGAGTACCCCATGGTGTGGGAATTAATTGATTCAAGAGTATTTTTCAATGGATTAAATGACATATGGATCCCAATGTCTTTCCTTCATGCTTACAATCTCATATCCCAACTTAGAGGTCACCTACAACAGATGTTTATGACTGAGAGGTGAATCACTCCTATACAATTTGTTTGGTGGACAAATTTATGAGAAAATTTAAGTATTTGAAATTTGTATCTTTGTGTTCTTCTCTCTATGTTTTAAATTTCTATCATATAGTTTCTTGAATTATATTGCTAATGTGAATTGTGTTATTGGATGGGTGTAGATTTATGGAAGTATTATTAGTACACATGTTGGTAAATTCTAGTTGGATATTTGTTAATAATTATGTTATGGAATGTAATACCACATCTTCTATTGCATAAGAATTATGGGTTGTGCTCATTGGCTCATTTATAGACCCAGGTTCCACAAAAAGTGTTCAACAATGGTCCATAGTAGTCTAGTATGTTGACGTATTCAACCTTCAAATGGAAGGAGGTCTCACTCGAGGCATGTTTGGTAGTTGTTGATTGATTAAGGTGAAAATTGGTGAAGATTAGTGGAGATGTAGAATCCAATTGTTAACCTTTAATAACATTCATCTAAACAAATAGAAAGAAATTGATTAAGGTGAAAATTGGTGAAGATTAGTGGAGATGTAGAATCCAATTGTTAACCTTTAATCACATTCATCTAAACAAATAGAAAGAAATGAATACATAGGAAACACAGCAATGCATACATCATCAATATACATCACAACAAGATGCAAATCATTAGAACAATGATGAAATCCATTGTATTAAGAAAAATAGAGATTACATTGAGGCCTTACACCCTTAGCATGACTAGAGTTTGACAGTCTCATAGTTGGAATAGAATACACAACTATCACGTGAAAAACTCACAAAAACCAATCATCATTAGCTAACCAAATGAACTAAACCCTTTACATATTAGCCTTATCATTTATATAGGTGAATGTGTTAGTTATACAAGATTCCATAAGGTTCTAGAATTTGACAGTTGTAACCCACTTGTACAAAATAGTCTTTGCGCCTTTAGGAAAATGCACATAGGGTTGGTGTGATGACTTCATGAATGCTTTTCATATTCATTATTTTGTATTTCTAGATCCTCTATAGATCAATCCTATTTTGGTCAATCCTTCATACCAATACTTAGGAAAAATGGGACCACAACAACACCCTAACCACTCCTTCTAACTCCCACCTAGTTGGGTGTTGCACCTTACTCTTCAAAAAGTGGCATTCATGCAGAGATGGCCTCCTGCAGTTTCACCAATAGTTGATCTTCTTGTTCTTCATCATATCTTTCAGGTATCATCACTCTCTTTCCCTCCATCTAAGAATATTCACATGCATTCACTAATGTTTTGGATCCTAGAAATAAAGTTAGAGAATTTGTTAGGAAGAAACCATTGCAGAAGTATGATTTGGTCTTTGATCAACAAGCTCCCAATTTTATTGAAGAAGTTATACTCGATGCCTCTAAAATTGGCCCTATGGTGTCTAGAAAGGACATGTCCATGAAGATCACAAAAGGCATAGATGTGTAGTTGATCTTTGTGCATTGTGAGATGGCTTGGGGTGGAAAATCATGGGACACATAACTAGAGACTAGGATGAAGATGTGGACATGTGGATGCATGGTTTTGAAGGGAACAAGTGGAAATGTGTGCTTTTGTAGGAAACACAGGTGGACTATTTTTTATTAAACGATTTTTTTTATTAAGAATTGTGGTGAGTAGATCACTGAACCAAGCATAAATCCTAAAAATACGAGGGCCTATCCTCATCCCTTACATTCACAAGCTCTTTAATTTAGCAGTCAAGTAGGGTTTCCCTAAACCCTAGATTCAAAGCCCCATTGTTCCTATTTTTAAAAGCGTGGATAAAAACAATCCTCCTAGTTATAGAACCATTATGATTAGCCCTCTTTTAGCCAAGTTATATGGAATTATTATGGAAAAGAAGATCAATGTATGGCTAGAAAGCCACAAAAAAATAGCTAAAGGCCAAGCTATATTTAGGAGTTATCATTCAACTATGGACTACCTTGTTATGTTTAGTGTTAGCGCTCTGTAAACTCATTCAGCTGAGGAAACAAATGACAGAGGCAACCTACAAACCAACTTTAAGGCCAAAAACTAGCCTTTTCAACCTAGAGAGGGCTCTAAGCAACCCAGAGCACCGCTGGAGATGAATTTTGAGTTCACTTAGAAGAAAACATAGTCGCCTAAATGGTGAAATCTAGAGCACAACGCAGTGAATTCTAGATTTGAATAACGTTTTGATTTAGAAAATATATAGATATGAATATAAAGAACACATGAAAGCACGTACATAAAGAGAGGTTACAATACATCAAGCCGCTACCATTAGAATCTTTTCGTCAAAGTTTTAGGACCTTTGCATTAAACTTCAATCGAGTTCGTAAGCTACATTCAACAGTCACTGTCTACATTACTTTGCCAACCAACCTGGCTTACAGTGAAAAGACAAAATATATAGACAAGGGTGTGCCGCTCGGGCTGCCCTGCCCTCTAACTACTATCCCTAGAAATTAGTCTCTGTCTATTCTCTTCTAGATGACCCTTCATATGGCACTTTACTAAAAATAAAAACTAACTGTACTCAATCGTACAATAACTGACGTCTTTTCCATGACAGTTCGGTCATCAGCAATATTTCGTCGTTAAGGAGTGATGTGTCAATGATTTTCCTTCTATAGGCTATCTAGATGATCAAGTGATCTATCAAACTCCTACCACCCATTGTAATGGCCTTGATTTATGCGGCGTGATCATTTGTTGGAGCGTGCATGTGGTGAGTAACCGTGGATTGTCGCAAGTGTTTCCAAGATGACAATGCTAATCAAGGGACAACGCCTTTCTTCAAACAGTCATGTGTCCAACATACACTTATCCTTTGTAATAGGTGGGTCCCTAGCATTCTGCTTCGTATTCTTTCCACGGGGGTACCTGTTAGAGTCCCTACTTCCCAACAGGAAATGGGACATGGGGAGAAAAAAATTTCGCGCCACGTTTGAGAAAACAAAAACGGAGTTGATCAATTATGCTTCTGGCCTCGTCTGCAGTTTTGATATCTGAATCGTTCTCCTGAAAGACCAGTTGCACCTTTTCAGATTCATCACTTGTCTTTTATAAATTGCGTTCCCTTTCAGCCTCTTTTGCGCACTGGCTAGAGTCGCGTGGATGTTTTCCATGGTTGATCCACATTCCTTGAAGTGATTTGCAATTCTCTCTTTTGACATCCTCTGTGCCTCGCGCGACTGGATGATTGTGTCTTGCGCTTCCCTGAGCTGCCTCTCGAGACAAGTTGCATTTCCCTCTCGGCCCTGTGATGTTGATTCCTCGAGGGTATTTTCTTCTAAGTGTTGTCTCAACTCTTTGTTCTCCTGGTATAGCTCAGCAATGGCGAGTTGCGCTTGCTTTAGCTATTGCGACAGTTCACGAATATATCTGCCTTCACTGTCTGGCATTCTCTGTTTGCCGCAGGTTTCTCAACTTGGACCTTCGATAGGTTCTAGCCAAATGGCGCGCATGAGTAACTCTTCGGCGGATGACTTTGTGCACGGCTCGCTCAGGGCTCAGGCCTCCCTAGTCTCTTTGTTCTTCCTTCGCCTGCCCCTTTTTCGGGGTATCGATTGTTGGGGGGATAGGGATTCCAATGTATTTCCTTCTTCGACAGCCCTTCATGTTTCCACCTCTGCATGATGAGATGTTACTTTTCATGTGGGTAGAGGGGAATCTCCTTTAGGGTCCCTGGGGATGTCGACTGTGAGTAGAAACGAATCCCAGTTTTTTCCCAATCTTCTCAACTCCTCAACTATCAACAATTTTATTAGTGAGACATGAGATAGTTTCTTCTTCGGCTGGTTTGCTTCAACCCAGACATTTTCTGCCATTTCTCAGAGGCTTTGGTGCAAGAAGAAAACCAGATTTAACAGTCTCCTTCCTATGAAATGCATCAAAAATCTATTGTGATGTGGGTGTATTTTGTTAGACCTTCCTTCACAGGTGAAATATTTCCTAATCTCCCTTAGGATCTTCCGAAGAGGCTCCTGTAGATATCGACTTGGAATGCCCGCTTCAAATTTCATGTTTAAATATTCTGGTTTGATAAATTCCTCATAGCATAGCACATCCAAAGGCATGCCTTTAGACCATCTTTCACAGAGCGGAGGGATCTTCGTTTCGGCTGACAGAGTTTCCTCCGTCACCTGGAATGTGTTTCCTGCAATTACTCTGACAGAGTTTCCTCCGTCACCTGGAATGTGTTTCCTGCAATTACTGCGCAGAGCCCGTTGAAACTGAGCATGAACTGTTCCGCCAATTTCATGTTGAATCCTTGGATTTTCTTACAAAAGAACATGCATATGACCTGTTCAAAAGATGCTCTGACATCCGAATCTTCATTTACCAATGTCAAGCTTTGAGGTTTGGGCCCTACATTTTTGCTACTTCGCGCCCCTTTCCTTATGTTCTGGGTTGTTGCCATGGTGCAATGTGTGTTTTTTCTGCGCGCGCAATGGATTTAGCATGAACCCAAAGCAGTAATATTGATTGACTTGGGTTTGTTTAGCATGAACCCAAAGCAGTAATATTGATTGACTTGGGTTTGTGACACAACTGATGGCAATCAACTTCCTCGCAGCGATAAACTCAGGGCTCGCGGGAAAATTACAGACAGTGCATAAACTTGGTTGGTGAATAGAATACATACAGAGTAACTGGCATTTATAACTGGACGGGTGAGATATGGAATCATGATAGGGGACACTAAATCCATGGTGACTAGAGGTTTCGAAGCAGGTCAAATATTTTCACAACACATCTACGTGATGAGTACACTTCGGAGTGTGTAAAGTATAGTTGATAAGAGCTGCAAAGTATACGTGATATGAGCATCATGAATTCTCATCCTTTCTGACTTCATAATAAGCTGATGATGGTCGTTGCATATGCTGACGTCACTCCTATTTTAACAACTTGTCTCGACCTTTGGCACGCAAAACCTCCTCTTCTGACAAGACCCGACCCTTTGGGAAAATAACTTTACCACTTACACATGTTTGATTATGATGTCCCTTCCTGACTCCAAGGGCCAACCAGCCACTTGTTGACTTCGACCCATTTGTTGTTTGGTACCTAACCTCACACACTTTGACACACAGACCATGACTCAACTAAGACTGACTCTAACTGAAAAAATTTGACACACAGACCATGACTCAACTAAGACTGACTCTAACTGAAAAAATGATGGTGCTAACAACTGGCTCCAATGGGGATGATATCCTTCCAGTGAGGTGGCAAAGAACAATAGACCAAGTGCCTGACCATTGGGCCTTATTCAACTTCCAAACTCTGAAACAACAGAAAATAAAAACACATCCTAGACCTTCTTGACATAGTTTCGACCAGACTCGGCATAAACTTAGGGCCTTCACTCCGGGCTTCAATTTTCTACTGACATACTGACTCGAAATTCCTTCTTTAAAAACAAAAATGAAACAACTATGTACAATGACATGGAAAACTAAACAGACCTTACTGAACTAGATAGTGTTTGAGGAACCTGCCATTAAACAGACCTTACTGAACTAGATAGTGTTTGAGGAACCTGCCATTTACACCCCCCCCCGTGCAAGTGTACTCTCCATTAAGTTATTCTAGTAGATATGCATTGTTCCCGTGGTACGCACCAATTCTGAAAGGTTTCATCCAAATATGATCGAACCTTCCATGCTTCCCCTTGTCTTTGTCCCTCATGTCCCACTTTAGCACCAGATCATCCACATGGAAATCCTCCTACTTAGAGTGTTTGTCAAAATTTTCCTTCATCCTGTCTTAGTGAAGTTGTGACTGGTTGTAAACCAGCTCCCTCATATGTCATGAATCAATTGATTTATCCTTCTCTGAGCATCGTCTGGCTCGACCTCTTCCTCTTGTAGCAACTCCCTGATGGGCAATCCCAGTGAGGTAGGAAAAACTGCATACGCGCCATATACGATTTGGAATGGCGACGTGGAGATGGAATTTTTGGTAGTGACTGTGTCAACCCATAGCGCATAAATGAGTTTCTTATGCCAGGCCTTCTTGTTGTCCTGCAGAAGCCTTTTAATAATCATGGTTAGGATTTTGTTGGATGATTCCACTAATCCATTACCCCGTGGGTAATAAGCCGTAGAATGCCCTAGGGTTATATTTTAATCGTTAATTTTTTTTCCATTTTCTTGGACTTAAATGTGGCTACGTTATCCATGATGATCTTAATAGGGTACCCAAACCTGGACAAGATGTTGGTCTCCAGAAACTGAATGATGACCGTGTCGATATCTTGCCTCATTGGAACTGCTTTGATCCATTTGGTGAAGTAATCTGTAGCCGTAAGTATCCATATGTGTTGCGCTAAGGATGGAGGATGAATCTCTCCTATAAATTCTAGGCTCCATTGCATGACTGGCGCTTCGACTGATATTGGTTTCAGTGGCAAGGGTTGCATCTTTCTCCTTCCATCGAATATCTGGAACTCATGGAAATTGGAGACTTCTTTATATACATCTACGAAAATGTTGGGCCAATAATAACCCGCCCTTAATATTTTATGCGTAGTGGTTTTCCAATAGTGATGCCCCCTACAATCACCTTTGTGGAATTCCCTAATAGCTCGTTCTGTGTCATCTTCCAGCAAACAACTTAGCAATATCCCTTCCGAATCTTTCCAATACAGAGAGTTATCTAAGATGCAAAACTTAGCAGCCTTTAGCTTTAAAAACCTGGCATTGGTTTTACTTAACCCTCGAGGGGATTGCAAATTTCTCAACACCTGAATAATGTCCGTGTACCAAGGTGAATCGGTGAATTTGACACCTGAATAATGTCCGTGTACCAAGGTGAATCGGTGAATTTATAAGACACCTGCGATACTGCTTCTTTTGGAGGGTTCTCCGACAAATCAACAATGAATTTTATCCCCAGAATGTCGCAGTTCGATTGCGTCATCAGTTTTTTGAGCCCTTGACCCTTAATCAACTTTGTGGGATTGATTTCAAGGTCATATTCTAGCATGACTGTGATCCATTTACCTATTCTCCCCTCAGGGTTAGGCTGAGTTAGGATATTCCTGACTACATTGCTGGGCACGTAAGAAATAACGTGAGAATGTAGTATATAAGTCATGAACTTCTTGAGGGCTTTCACCAATGCGTATGCTTTCTTTTCCATGATATCATACCTCAGTGGGTAGTCTCTCAGCGTCCTGTTGAAGCAGGCTATAAGATTTTCAAATTTCTGGTCATCCTTCTATAATAGTACACCAACGATGGTGTGCTTCGAGGCAAAAGAGAACAAGATAAAATCCTTTGTGAAATCTGGGCTGGCAAATATGGGATCTTTGGTTAGTGCTACCTTGATGTCTTCAAACGATCTCTTGGCTTCAAGGCTCCATTTGATCTCATTACCCTTTATGAGCATGCTTTTGATATGCTTTATAATTTCAGCTAGATTCGGGATGAATCTTCTCAAGAAATTATATGCTTTATAATTTCAGCTAGATTCGGGATGAATCTTCTCAAGAAATTCACCTTTCCCAAGAAGGAATGTACCTCCATCTTGCTCCAAGGAGTGTTGATATTAAAAATTCCTTCTACCCTGCTGGGATATATCTTTATACCTTCTTTTGAGATGACGTTCCCCAACCGTTTCCCTTCTTGCACTCCAAAATGTGATTTTTTCGGATTTAAAGATATGTCGAACTTTCTGCATTTCTGAAAGACCTTCTTCAGATGCTCAATATGTTGTTCGTTGAAGTCGGAATACATTGTAATGTCATCCAGGTAGACCACGATAATTTTTTCCTTTTCCTCAGCAAATGCTATATCCATAGCCCTCTGTAAAGTAGCTCCAATGTTCATAAGATTGAACGACATCTTCGCATACATGAATGTACCCCATGTTGTCATGAAGGTTGTTTTTTCCCGGTCATCTGGGTGTACCATGATCTGATTGTAGACTGAGAAATCGTCCAACATGGACATCTTTTGGGATCCGACTACCTTTTGTAGGATGTAGTCCATCTTAGGAAGTGGGTAGTTGTCCTTGAGGGATACTTTGTTTAAATTTTGAAAATCCACGCATAACCTTATTTTTCCGCTCTTCTTCCTTACAGGTACAAGGTTGGAAACCCATTTCGAAAATATTAAAGAAACAATAATTTTGGCTTCAAAGAGTTTCTTTACCTCCTTTTCAATTAGTGGCAATCGCAGGGGATTTATCTGTCTTATCTTTTTCTTGAAAAACTTTTGAACTTATTTGAGGGGAATGACGTGTTGGATCACTTTAGTGTCGTAGACTTTCAAATCCTCATAACTCTAGGCGAAAATGTCAGGAAAATATTTCATGAGATTGACGTATCTTTGCTTGATCTCTGGACTGAGCGTCTTTGACAATTTGATTATCCTCAGATTATCCTGGTCCCGATGTTGCAATCCTCGACATCCTCACCATTCACAGTGATCTTGGGATTTCTGGCCACATCATTTTCATCAAACAACTTTTCCAACGGAACCAATCCCTTGGGGATGATATTATTCTTTAGTTGCATTATGTCCCTTCCA
>CBVK0103403132.1:5567-20010 GCA_900067695.1 Picea abies | reverse complement strand
ATAAGTTGTTAATACCTTCTATTGATATTGAAGGGGTATTTTCCTCGCTTATGATGGCTAGAAATTAAAGTTTTCTCATTTTAATTATTACACTTAGCTGGAATCTTTAGAATTTAATATTTTTTAATTCAATTAATTATAAATTGTAATATGTTATTTTATCAAACAAAAGGTATGATAAATTATTGCAAATATGAAAAAAAAGATTGATGGATATATTAATTAATTATTTTAATTATAAAAAGTTAAGTAATTAAGAATTACAAAATATATTATATAGAGAATAAAGAAAAAAATATTATAAAATATATAATGGTATTGAATTAAATAACTACATAGATAAGAGAGGTGCAGATTATAACTCAGTATTAAAGACAATGTATGGTAATGTCTCTCTTTCATCTACCCTATAGAATATCTTATATAAATCTTATCTATATAAAAATAACATTAGAGAAATTTAAAGCAATTTTTGTTGAAAGGTGTATATCAAGCATTACTATATATGTGTGTAAGTACACCACTGTAAAGCCACCTTAAGTTAAGACCTTTTTAGTATCTAGAAATGTACATCTCGTTTGTTTTTGGATCCCTCTTTTTTTTTTTGTAAATAAGTATCCATAAATTACCTTTCAAAATCAGTGGTTACAGTTAATACAATTATGACATTTATGAAAAAAAGTCGAAGGCCCTGAACTTCTCAGTAGGGAAACCAATTCAGTCCTTTCGGACAATGAGGTCTTTTGACAAAAAAATGGACTAGAAAAGAGGTATTAGTCTGCTTAAACGAGATATTTCCACGCAGGGCTTGACTATTAAAAAAGTTGCTAAACATGATCAAAAACTAAGAGCTCTTTGAAACCTGAAAACATAATTAGCTTTGAGGACCTGGAAGTTGTGCAGTGTCTCGCAATGGAAGCAACCCGACTGCTTCCATCATGTTTGAAACAACTTCCGTTGGCCTGGCTTATGTTCACGACGGTCCATCAGGTCCAGCATGAACTAAATGTTTGCCAGGTCGTGTCGGAGATCAAAAGACTAAACTGTGCAGAATCAGAACTGTGTCCAGAAGCAGCAAACATTCCTCACAATGGTTACTCGAAGCCAGAGGAGTCGACTGGGATTGAGAAGGAGGCAAGGTCGAGCGAACAAGCGGATTGGATGAGGATGGGTCATTTTGGATTGGCCCAGGAGCAAACCCAAGTGGATACGACCATGGTGAGTGTCAAGTTGAAGGAGCTACAGGTCTAGTGGAGGATAACGAAGACGAAGAGCCAACAGAACCACAAGAATTTGGTCACACCTCTTGATTTCGGTTCCCCATCCTGCCGTAGGCTTGATACAACTCAAGCCCCATCCTGCCGTAGGCTTGATACAACTCAAGGCCTCTTTTGGACATCTGCGTTGTCGCGACATAACCAGGAGGAGCAGAAACCAGAGCAGAACAAAGGCAAAGTGACATGCGGGGATGAAAATCGCACCCTAAAAACGCTATTAAAACCAATGAGCCAGATGCCCAGTCGCTCGTTCTTGCTGAATATAACCATGATCGCTTGTGCCAGAGTTTCCATGTGGGGAGGTGACAGACCACAGCTAGCGTCCAGAGCCATTAACACTGAGATGGGGTGAATTGGGCAACTCGACGTCCAGTAGTACCACCATCCACTGTAGAATCACGTGAGACGGATATAAGTAAGGCATGGAGTTTCCTTAGTGTGGGAGACATGGTAGCTCCTTGCCCCTCCCCTCCACCTACCACCGTTAAGCTTCATGGACTAATGACACCCCATCGGGGAGGTTTTTGGATCCTTCTTAATACTTAATAAGTTTGAAGTTAAGATAAATATAAAGTAATATTAATCCTTAAAAAATAAAAGTAGTTTATCATTTTCCATGATTCAATTCATAGAAAAATTAAAATATCTTTAAATTAAATAATGTTAATCCATCTAAAAACCAAAGCACTTTGTAATAAAATTTCAACGGTGTTAGTTTAAAGTAGTTTTTTTTAATAGATTTTAAATTATTTAAAAAATTAAAAATAAGTATTAGTATTACTAGTTTTTAACTATTATTTTTTCCAATAATTGATTTTTGTTTTTATTAAATTTTCATTGAAAAAAAATAATAATAATGTCTAAATATATATTATAATAAATTTTCATTATACATTTTAAATATATTTTAAAAAGTTAATGTATAATTTATTATAAAATATTGAACATTATGTAAAGGCTAGTGAAGAAAGGAAGGAAAATCCGTTTCTCCAACTTTAATTTACAATTTTAATTAATTAAATAAATAATGTGGAGATTCAATTTTAAAGTTTTATTTAAGCTTTAAATTATGATTAAATAATTGTTGATTAATGATTATTTAATAATTATATTGAGAAATCTTGTTTAAATTTTAAAATATGATTAAATAATTGTTGATTAATGATTATTAAATGATTATTTTGAGAATTTTTAGTGAACAATATAAAAAAGGATTTTAGGTAATCTACTCTCCAATTGTAATGTTCATGTAAGGTTTGACTGTGGGATAAACAAGATGAAGACATACCCAATAATCTGCAAGTTAACATGGTATGCAAGAAACCCTTACAATCAACTCAAAACAAAGTAAAAAAAAACTCTTACAATTAAAAAAACATAGTAAACAAGAATCTGAGGTGGGGGTATTAATAGATAAAACATATATTATATGTTTTATCTATTAATGACCCCCCACCCTCATATGAGGGTGGGGGACATTAATAGATAAAACATATATTATATGTTTCAAAGAAATGTGATGAAAGTGATTTAGACATTTATCTCACTATCTCACCAAGAATTTAATTGAATATACGGTCTAAAACATAATGGTGAAAGTTAGAGATCACATCATTGTGATGTTATAAAAAAATATTACTATTTACTTAAAATCATAAATTTTAATTTACTAATAATTAAAAATTATTTACCATTGACACTTGAGAAGATACATAGTGTATAATTTATGATGAGTATAATTTATAATAGTGGAAAATCCACTATGCAATACTAATTTTTGGTATTAAATTTTAATAAAAATAAAAATAAATCTCTTCAATATATATGATATATCTAATTGTTGATAAGCATTGTTGTTATTACAAATAGTATAAATTTAACTCTACATAAAAGAAGTAGAAAAATATGGACAAGAGGTCCCTTGGGTTCTTCATAAAAGATGAGGCATTGTTACAAGTTACAAGCCCACTTGAATTAGATTTCTAAAAAAAGGTGGAAGATAAGGTGTTTACTCTTTCAAGAGGGTCATTGTAAAACAATAGAGATATGGCTCTTAAGTGAGTCATTTCCTGGAAGCTAAGGTGTTTACTCCTTCAAGAGGGTCATGGTAAAACAATAGACATATGGCTCTTAAGTGAGTCATTTCCTCACATCTCCAAATGTTAAATAGTATCTCACTTAGTCAATTTTCTTGACAGATAGTGGATGTTATACCTCTCACATCTCCAAATATTAAATAGTATCTCACTTATTTTTTTGACAGATACTTGATACTTGTCAAATAAAATTCTTGAAAATTTTTGACAGATAATAGAAATATTGAGCTAGAATAAATCATAATTGTTTTTACCATAAATAATAATAATATTTATACAGAATCAAATCCTCCACAAAAAATATGCCACTCTCAATTACTACACTTGCATTTTATGAACCAATTACATAAACAATAAAAATGAATTATAAAAATGACAATATAATAGGCAGGGAGATAAAAAAGAACACAAAATTGAGAAAGAAATGATAATACGAAATTAACTAAAATACACACTTAATTTTTTGGATAAAACTTTTTGATTAAAAATATTTTTGATAATATTTTATTTTAAATTAGTAATAATTTTTTTTTCAACTTTTTTATGAACAATGTTTCTATAAATATATAATATTTTATAAAATTGTAGTTAAGTTCATATTTTTTTTTTTTTTGTTAATTTGTGCGAGACTTTTGTCTCCGCAGGTTTCGAACCGGTGACTTTAAGTCCCCGCAGGTTTTGAACCGGTGACTTTAAGTCCCGGCAGGTTTTGAACCGGTGACTTTAACATCACGGAGTGGCTTAACAACACACTCCATCACCGACTGTCCTACACCTCGGGGACTAACAATACCAATATTTGTAAACAAATAAATGTATCAATTATAATATATAGTTTAGGATTATATAAATCTAAAGTATGATTAAATATATAAAATATAAACATAAATTGTTTACAAATGAATGTATCAATTATAATACATAAAGCAATTGGACAATGGGGCTCTGCGGTTCTATGGCACCGAGGGCTCATGGCCTGTAACCCGCGGTCACGAGATACCCTCTTACTTGACAACATATCTCTTTACCTGATGGTCACGAGAACCCTCTGACAAGACTGCAGGCGCGACCCCACCGTTCTAAGCAAAATCCTCCCACTTTTCTCGACGACTCTTCCTCTTCCACCCGTGCTTCTGCCTGAGGTTCCCTGAGCTTCTTGTGAACAGTCTAGGAGTGAATAAGCGATTCACCTATCTTTAAGGAAGGGCGTCCCAATGGCCACATACGACGACGAAGTAGATTACTCACAAGATCTAGGAGAGTTTCTCCCCTGGATGGGGACAACTGAAAACCCACCAACTTCTGCCCAACTACAAGTATCCACTTCGACACCATTGGGATCTGCATCGCTTTCTACGCCTCCTCCGATCCCCCAGAGAGACTTCTTCTCCCAGCTCTCCGGGCTAACAATATTTTACCCTGTACAAGTCTCGAGGTCCCCCTCCTGGCTCGGACGATATCTATGGGATAACAACCTCTCGGCCTCGATGAACCCCTCTCATTGGGTTTCAAAAACATTTCTTACCACAACAACACACTTCTCCCTCAATATTTCACATCCCCCTTCTCTCCAACACACTGTGACTTCTTCTCCTCTCCTTCCCCTGCAGCTGTATCCTGGACCTTCCCGGATCCCATGGTGAAACCAATGTCCATTCAGAGGTTAGGAGAACTTAGGGTACATCCTGAGACACTATTGGAAGCGCTCTTTGAAGATCAGAATGAAAAGGTCGTGCAAGTTCTGGAACATAGCTAGGATTTCTCCACAGAGTTCTACCTTCCTTTTGAGGGCCAAGACTACTCACTAGGTCATGCAACTCCGAAGTTGGAGCGAGGGTTTGTCTCAAAAAATCTTCAGCTCTTCAACCTCAATGGCTGGGACCTCAACCAAAGCGGGGCACCAGGCTCTCGTTCTCCCTTCAACTTGGACCCAGATGCCCAAGGAAATTCAAGGAAAAGAAGGAGGAAGTAGAAAAAATGTCTAGGGTCATCCAAGGTAGATCCAAACTTCATCCTCGGTTAATACCTTTTGATGGAAGGGGTCTCGGTTATGGAAGACAAAACTCTAGTGGGGAAAGCCTATGGTTGACAATTCAATGAAAAAACTATGTGATCTTGGGCTGCTTCAAATTGGGGCACAAAATCCACAAACTCGCCCAGTATCTTTCGACTTTCTAGAGGTTGGTTTATGATTATTTTCGCTGAACCCTCTCAGGCCATGGCTACACTCCAAAACAGTTGGACAATTGATTCTTCCCTGATTCTTATGAAGCTTTGGAATCCCAATTTCGATGCTGCCAGTGAGCATTTGGAATCCATCCCAATTTGGGTTTGCCTACCAGGTCTCCCTCCACACCTCTGGTAAGAAATTTGCTTTAAATAAATAGCGATTCTTTTAGGGGAATACATAACAACATACATGGGATTTCTAGCCTCGGGAGAAATGGAGGTAGCACGATTTCTGGTCTCTCTTAACATCAGGGAAGGGTTAAGGGAAATCCTCAATATCATAGACCCAGGACGCACAAGAGTTCAAATCCTAGACTATGAAGGCGTTCCCTTCTGCTGTAGACGTTGCCATGAATACGACCATGTGGTCAAAGACTATCCAAAATATTTTAGGAGGCGCTCTGGACACTCTACACAAGAAGTCAGGCGAAAATGTCGGGTGCACCAAGCTACAGCCAATCCTCCTAATCAGTGTCAAATTATGTAGGGACACTTTCCCCCGCCCCAATAACTTTAAAGGACTCCATGAAAACTGATCAACTAGAGATAAATGCAGATGCCTTGGCACTTGTTCCAACAGCTAGTGACGAGACATGCCCCCAACACAGCCCCAAAAAAACTCCTCAGCACCTAATCAACAACTTCTTGGGTATGAAAATCTCTCTCCCCTACCTTGTAAATGGTTTGCTAAATAAATTCAATTTTATCTTAAAAGATTGCATCCCCCCCTCCCAATTTCCCCCCCTCACCTCCACTGTTTCCCTAAAACTCCATTTCACCTCCGCCTCCCTCCCTTCTCCTCTACTAGACGAAGATTCATCCCCCCCTCCCAATTTCCCCCCCTCACCTCCACTGTTTCCCTAAAACTCCATTTCACCTCCGCCTCCCTCCCTTCTCCTCTACTAGACGAAGATTTCCCTCTGGATGCTTCTTCTCCAACTTCCCTAAATTCTTGGTCCTCAAAGGAACCTTCCTCCGAGGGATCCGAGGACTCCATCATTTTCTTCCACCTCCGCAACAGATCAGTCACTATCCCTACCTCAGACCCCAGAGGTCTTGGGCCTACTCTAGAACCCTTGAAATCGAAAAAAGGTTGTGGCAGGCCTTCACACCTCTCCATACCACAATGTCGTGCACTGATGAACATGACTTCAGGTCGGAAAAAATCTCTCGTTGGGGCTCTTAGAGAAAAAAAATCCCCTGTTGGGGTTCCCCCATGAAGCTCCTCTCTTTCAATTGCTGGGGTTTAGCGAGCCCTAAAAAAAATCTGCTCTAAAAGGTTGGTAACTTTGCACCAACCTGATGTTTTTCTCTTCCAAGAAACTCTAGAAGATGAATGCACAACCAAAAAATCTCTCTCTACACTCTTCCCAGGATGGGATTTCCTAGGGTTGGATGCCTGTGGTAGATCGGGAGGCCTAGTCATTGGTTGGTTCTCTAGAAAGATAAATCCCTTAAACTCTTGGGCTTCTGAATCTTGTCTGGGACTTGAGGTACAAGTCAAGGGTTTGGGGATGACTCTCAAGATTCTAAATGTATATGGGCCACACACATTTGGGGATGACTCTCAAGATTCTAAATGTATATGGGCCACACACATACATGATACTTTTCTGGAACTCCCTCTTCAACAAGGAACTCTTGAAGTTGAAAACTCTAATTATCGGTGGCGACCTCAACTTCTCCCTAGGTGAAGCTAAAAGTTGTGGCCCCTCGGCTAACCCAGATCCCAAAACAATATTTTTTAGCCACCTTTTGGCTTCAAATGGTTTCATTGACATCGTACCAGTCAAATTGCTCCCCATGTGGAGAAACTTAGGGGAAGCACAAGTGGCAAAAATATTATATCAGTTTCTGATCACCAAATCACTTTCATTGCTTCCTTTCCAATTCCGTCAATGGATAGGAAGCGGGGGAGACTTAGATCACTCCCATGTTTGGTTAACCTTCGAAGAGGGACCAAAAAATCCAACCACCCCTTTCAAATTCAAATCCAACTGGCTCAAAGAAGATAGCTTCCAAAAACTAGTGAAATCAAATTGGACTCCCCTTTAGGATTCAAGGGGAACTTCGACAGCCATACAATTCATTGACAATTTAAAAAAAATCAAGAATTTGGTTATTCCCTGGGTAAAATCAAAACAAAAAGAATATGAGCAAGAACTCAAAAGCATTGAGGACCAGCTGGAGGCAATCTACGAAGATTCTGAGTCCGTGTTCTCATCATAAGCTTCATGAGAAATTCTTAGAAACCTAGAGGCAAAGCGAAGAAAATTTTTGGCATATCAAGAAGCAACCTGGAGACTTAAGAGTAGGGCAATCTGGCTAGAAAATGGGGATGAGAACACAAAATTATTTCATGCCTTTGCCAAAGGTCGGAAAGTGGCCAATACAATTTGGAGCTTAAAGGATCAGAAAGACAGACGAGTTACTTCCTTCGAAGGGCTAGCAACTATGGGAAAAAGACACTTCCAAACTTTATTCAAAGAAGACAGAAGGACCAACATAGTCGACATCATCAAACTAGCTCTTTACTTCCCCAGCTTCGTGGATGAGGAAGGAAACCAAGATCTTTATGCATAAGTCACTAAAGCCGAACTCAAAAACACCCTACAAAGTTTTCAGAAATATAAAAGCCCTGATCCAGACGACTGATCAATTGAATTCTATCTGGGCTTCTTCGATATGATCGGAGGCGATATTCCCAAAGTCATAGAGAAATCCATATTAAATGGTAGAATTCACAGCCCACTCAACACCACCTTCATAACTCTAATCCCCAAGGTAAATGATCCTCTCTCCTTTGATGATTTCTTACCCATCTCACTCTGCAATTGCATATATAAAATCATTGCAAAGGTAATAGCCTGGAGGCTGAAGCCATTACTCTCTTCGTCCATCTTGAAAGAATAGTTTGGGTTCCTCGAAGGTCGACAAATCCATGAAGCAATTGGGGTCACTGAGGAAGGCCTTCATAGTCTGAAAACTACAAAAGCAAAGGGCACCATTTTAAAGATTGATCTCTTAAAGGCCTTTGACAGGGTAAGTTGCTCCTACATCATGATCCTACTCACCCATATCAGATTCAAGGTCCCCTTCATCAAATGTATAATGGCCTGCATCTCCTCGATCTCCTTTGTAGTCCTCATAAATGGAGAAACCTCACCTTTCTTCACCTCTGAAAAAGGATTACGCCAAGGATTCCCCCTCGGTAACTTTGCACCAACCAGAGGTTGTTCTCTTCCAAGAAACTCTAGCAGATGAATGCACAACCACAAAATATCTCTCTACACTCTTCCCAGGATGGGATTTCCTTGGGCTGGATGCCCATGGTAGATTGGGAGGCCTAGTCATTGGTTGGTGCTCCAAAAAGATAAATCCCTTAAACTCTTGGGCTTCCGTGTCTTGGGATTGAGGTACAAGTAGAGGGTTTGGGGATGACTCTCAAGATTCTAAATATATATGGGCCACACATAGACATGCTACCTTTCTGTAACTCTCTCTTAAACATGGAACTCTTGGAGTCACAAAATCTAATTATCGGCAGTGACCTCAAATTATCCCTAGGTGAAGTGGAAAGTTGGGGCCCCTCGGTTCACCCAGATCCCCATACAACGTTTTTTAGCCACCTTTTGGCTTCAAATGGATTTATTGATATCACGCCAGTCAAACTACTCCCCACCTAGAGAAACTTAAGAGTTGGGGAAGCACAAGTGGAAAAATTATTAGATCGATTTCTTATCACCGAATCATTGTTGATGCTTCCCTTCCAATTTCGTCAATGGATAGGAAGCGGGGGAGACTCAGATCACTCCCCTGTATGGTTAAAATTTGAAGGGGGTCCAAAAAAGTCGTCCACCCCTTTCAAATTCAACTCCAATTGGCTCAAAGAAGAAAGCTCCCAAAAATTGGTAAAATCAAATTAGAGCCCCCTTCAAGATTCAAGGGGAACATTGACAACCATACAATTCATGGATAATTAAAAAAAAAATAAAGAATTTGGTCATTCCCTGGGAAAAAAAAACCAAAAATAAGATGAGCAAGAAATCAAAAGAATTGAGGACCAACTGGAGGCAATCTACCAAGATTATGAGTCTAGGTTCTCCTCGGAAGCCTCACGAGAAAATATTAGAAACCTAGAGGCAAAGCGAAAGAAACTATAGGAAGATCAAGAAACAACATTGAGAATTAAGAGCAAGGAAATCTGGCTAGCAAATGGGGACGAGAACACAAAATTCTTTCATGCCTTTGCCAAAGGTTGGAAAGTGGCCAATACAATTTGGGGCTTAAAGGATCAGGAAGACATACCAGTTACTTCCTTCGAAGGGATAACAACTATGGGAAAAAGACACTTCCAAACATTATTCAAAGAAGACAGAAGGAACAACATAGTCGACATCATCAAATTGGCCCTTTACTTCCCCAACTTCGTGGACGAGGAAGGAAACCAAGATCTATATGCAGAAGTCACTGAAGCCGAACTCAAAGACACCCTGTAAAGCTTTCAAAAATATAAAATCCTTGGTCCAGATGAATGGTCAATTGAATTATATTTGGGCTTCTTCGATCTGATCGGAGGCGATATTCTCAAATTCATAGAGGAATCTAGATTAAATGGTAGAATTCACAGCCCATTTAACACCACCTTCATAGCTCTAATCCCCAAGGTGAATGACCCTCTCTCCTTTGATGACTTCAGACCCATCTCACTCTGCAATTGCATATATAAAATCATTGAAAAGGTATTAGCCCAGAGGCTGAAGCCACTACTCTCTTTGTCCATCTCGAAAGAACAATTTAGGTTCCTTGAAGGTCGAAAAATCTACGAAGCAATTGGGGTCGCTCAAGAAGGCCTTCATAGTCCGAGAACTACAAAAACCAAGGGCACCATTTTAAAGATTGATCTTTCCAAGGCCTTCGACAGGGTAAGTTGGTCCTACATCAAGCTCCTACTCACCCATATCAGATTCGATGTCCCTTTCATCAAATGGATAATGGTCTACATCTCCTCGGTCTCCTTTGCAGTCCTCATAAATGGAGCAACCTCACCTTTCTTCACCTCCGAAAAAATATTACGCCAAGGTTTCCCCCTCTCCCCTCTACTCTTTCTACTGGTGGCCGAGGGACTAAGAAGGGCTATAGAAAATCTAGTAAGATTGGGGTAATTTCATGGAATACAGCTAACCACAAGACTAAGAATCACTCATTTACTTTTTGTGGAAGACATCCTCATCTTCTGCAGTGGTCGAAGGCGAGATGCAGAAGTTATTGCAAATATACTCTCCCTCTTTCACTAGACAACTGGTATGCTAATAAATATACAAAAATCTACACTTTCCTTCTCTGAAATGGAAAGAGAGGATGAAGAAATCTATCGAAGGCTCTTTCCCTATACTTTTCAAGATTTCTCAGAAGTCCTAAAATATCTTGGTTTTCACTTGAAACCAAATAACTACCTCAAAAAGTAATGGAAATGGTTGATGTCCAAACTGGAGAAAAGACTATCTGGATGGAGTTTTAGGTGGCTCTCAAGGGTAGGAAGAATCACCCTAACCAATTCATCTCTAGAGGCCATCCTGGTCTACTGGATGTCGTTGGCCTGGATATTGAAAGGAACACTGGAAAATATTAGAAAAGTCTTCTCTTGCTTCATTTGGTTAGGTAATGGGGACAAGATCACATAGCCTTGGGCAAAGTGGGATCGCCTAGCCTAGCCAAAATCTCTGGGAGGATGGGGGCTTAAAAATATATTTTTGTTCTCCAAGGCTTTGGCAGCAAAAACAGGGTGGCGCCTCATCTCAAACAACAACCTTTGGTCCCTAGTTATCACCCAAAAATACATAGCCTCGGATGGAAGACTGGATAAGATCCACAGACAAGTCACACAAACAAGGCTCCATCTTCTGGAAAGCTCTTATTTACTCTTTTCTAGTAATTGGAGAAGGACTTTCCTGGAGAGTAGGTAGAGGAAATCACCTCCGCATTGGAGCAGACCGCTGGCCTGGAAGTGGGAACTCTCACATTCTCTCTCTAGAACTAATCAAACATCTCCACATGCAAAATATTTTCCTACTCTCCCATCTACCCGACCTACACACTACTACTCTATGGCATCAGGGATGGGAAAGAGCGACTGATATGGGCTAACAAGGGCCCTTGCAATTCAATATAAAAATTATATTGCAACACTTCAGGTCGAACACATAAGACTCCTCGATAGGGGGAATGAGTTGGTCTGGAAAAAGGATCCTTCAGGAACTTACACCCCAAAACTGGGATACATCACTCTAAACCTGGACCTCTTTCAAGAACACCAAATTTGGTGGTGGAAAGGACTTTGGAAGCTAAAATGTCCACAAAAGCCAAACTCTTTCTTTGGGAGGTCCTAAATGGAAAAGTACCTACTTGGGAAAATCTACAAAAGCGACAGTTCGAAGGACCTGGAAGATGTCGCCTTTGCCACTCCGAAAATGAAACAACCTTCCACTTGCTTGTCTCCTGCCCTTACACCCAAAGAGTATGGACAGAAATTTCAACAAGCATTGGACAAACATGCACTTGGGGAGGGCCAGGTTTGGAACAAGCATGGGAAGCCTGGAATCACGACACAAGATACACATAACTAAAATCTCTCCCCCCCATCATAAATTGGGGCATCTGGTTGGCTCGAAACACAACACTCTTCCTTGACAAAGCTTTTGTCCCAGAAAAAACTGCAGCACAAAGTCTCTCAATACTCTCACATTTTTCACAATAAAAAAAATTCCAAACATACAACCAATCCAGACAGAGACACTAGACAAATCCAAGCCTTAGGCTTACTTTGACGGGGCCTCACATAATCAAACTTGTGGGGGTGGATTTGTACTTCATCAATCAGAAAATATTTCCTTTCATATAAAGCTGGGGCTGTGACAGGGTACAAACAACTATGCTGAGCTATTGACTTTAAAATTAATACTTCTCTTTTCAAAAGAAAAATAACTACTGCACCTCCAAATCTTTGGAGACTCAATGATCCTCATAAACTGGGCAAGAAAACTTCAGCAGTGTCACAACATCTTCCTCCTCCCTATTTTGGAGGACATCCTTCGTATGATGGAAGAATTTGACACAGTGACTATCTCCCATGTCTACAAGAACATGAACATGGTAGAAGACACACTCTCAAAAGTAGGGCTACCCCTTGCCATGGGCCAATGGAACATCTCATAATACAAGGATGGAGAGACACAAGCATATTACCACCGCCCTTTTATAGACACAACAATTGAGCAGCAGGATCAACAACAACAATAGAATTTTTGGATGAAAAGTTTATTTGGACCCAGGGATTCAACAAGAGATAATCTTAACATATTCAACAACTTATCTTTGCAAAACACTTTCAGTTTTGGTTCAAATCAGAATCTCTTTTTATAGACTTTTATACTCAAACACCTTGTTCTAGGTGATAAAAATTTTGTTTTTAAAATGCCTCTTTCCAAGGCCTCCCTTCTCGGTAGAGATTCATGGACTTTCTTCTATATTTTTTGGTACATATATTACACCCATGAGGTATTGTGCTTCTTGAAGAACCTATAAAATATATTTTTGTCTTTTCGAATGAATAAAATTACACTTTTTTCCATGAAAAAAAATCAATTATAATACATAAATCTAAAATAAATATAATTAAATATTTAAAATATAAGCATAAATTGTTTACAAATGAATGTACCAATTATAATACATAAATCTAAAATAAGTATGATTAAATATTTAAAATATAAACATAAATTGTTTACAAATGAATGTATAAATTGTTTACAAATGAATGTATCGATTATAATATATAGTTTAGGATTATAATGTATAGTTTAAGAGTACATACATCTAAAATATGATTAAATATTTAAAATATAAATATAAATTGTTTAAGTTAAGTAAAAACAAGTTCTTAGTTATTACTTTTAATATGAGCAATAACTATTACATACTTAAATGAATTTAAAAGGTTTGGAAACTTGACTTTATTACTGTAACATAAAATAAGACATTCAAATCAATAATATTGACATTGTTAAATCTTACATTTATAAAAAAAAATTAAAAAGATAAAACTAAAATGACAATCAAAATATTAATAAAATAAAGTTGAGATAATATAAATATAGCATGACTCATTATTTCTTTATCTACTTTATATATTTTGTCAATCGTAAAAATCATCATCATTGGTACTCTAAACATTAATATCATTATCACCATCAATAATTTGTTTAAGTGATTTAATATGTTAAATCTTTATTCAATCAAATAAAAATGTAAATAAACAATAAAATTGTTAAGCGAAGAGGATCCCTTATCCTACAAACAAAGGATCTTATATCAATTTGATGTCAAAGATGTAACTATAAAAATTGATTATTATTATTATTACTATAAGTATATTCTATATTAATTATAAATAAAATTTTAATCTACCTGAATTAAAAACTCAAATATTTTTATAAATAAAATATATTCATCCTTATAAATAATTTTTTATAAAATAAAAGGGGAGAAAATGAAAGTTCAATTACTCCATGGCATATATCACTTCTCTTATATATATTAGGCACTGTTATGGAATAGGAAATTGTTTAATTTATAACATAGCCTTCTCTCTTATATATATAGGACTTGTATGGAATAGGATTTGTAAACTGTTGTGATGGATCCGAAAGAACATCACCACAAAATATCATTGATCGCAGAAGTTTTAGAACAAAAAAACCTACCTATGTTCAAATTTTATATTTCTAATCATTGATACCTCTCTCTCTCTCTCTCTCTCTCTCTCTCTCTCTCTCTCTCTCT
>CBVK0103403131.1:0-12834 GCA_900067695.1 Picea abies | reverse complement strand
TATTCTTTACCACTTTTCATCTCTTCTTGATCTTTGGGGAGCCGTTTACCAACCTCTCACCACCTCGTAACAAAGAAAGGTTAATTTTCACCCCAATGAAACCCTCATCTTGTTTAGAAGACTATAAACTAGTCAGGACAAAATCTTGGATCAACGAATCTAGAGAGCATTTCACAAACTGGGCATCAGAAAACACTGGGAACAAAGCTCTACCAACATTTAATTCTTCCTTAGCTAAACCATGATTGAATTCCCTCATGGCAATTGAAAGAGACTTTATTGTACCATCCTCGGTATAGGATTTTGTCCGAGGAGTACGATCTGATCTACCATTCTTGGATCTAAATCCATCAAAAAGAGCGAGGCTGACACTCTTGATATCAACCAAATATTTTGATTGTACTATCCCAGTGTCTATTATAGAGAATTATACATTATTTATTTTTCAATATCTTGAACAAAATATCTTTTTCATAGGCATGTCAAGGGTAGACTAAGTGGTTGTGATCAACGTGTTAATGCCTCCCACCTTGGTTCAAATCATGTCTAACATCAATTCATGAATTCAAGATTTGCGTGAAATGTTTGGGTTTATAGTGCCAACCCAATGTTGACCTTATTTTTCATCTAAGTCATTTACCTTTTTATCTTTTGTATTTCATACTTAGAAATTTTTTCTCTATGGAGGACAATCCCACCAATACTTAACCACTTTTCATATGCTCCGCGGAATGGCGAGATCACCAGTGTGCAATTTCTTTTCAATTTATAGTTGTAAATCAATTCGCCCACAATTTCATACTTAGTCATATTTTAAGAACCGTTGAAGAAGAGTTTAAACATATCTTCAAATGTTCCTACCCTTTTCTCTGCCCATCTGTTATTTCATACTTAGTTTTGTTTTGCGAGCATGGAAGCAAGACTCCTTTTATCATGTCGAAAAGTATTTTGTTCTTCGTCTGCCCGATATTCAGTACTTAGTTTCATTTCAAAAAATAATACAACGACGGAAGCATGACTCCTTCTATCTAATTCTTGATATATATCTTTCTTTGCTCCGCTGAAGCTCTTTCCCATGTCACAATAACCAAGAAAGTATTTAGTGCATGGCTTATGTGAATTCAATATTTCGTTTAATATTGAAGGACCATTATTAAATGGTGTTTTCCTCGAGACCAACCTCTTAATTGCAAAATTAAATTCACCTAACTCTTCTCCTGAAACAAAAGCTTAAGTGTTAATACTAAAAAGGAAGGATTATTTTGTAATTGCAAAAGTACTGCGCATGCCTTGATGATAAAATTTTAAGAAAGATGGCGAGAAGAAGGGAATTATTTTTTGTGACACAATGAATACCTTTGCGCGAGAAGACCCACAAAACCATTAGTAAAAAATTTACAAGTCTTATGCTTGATTACCACCTGGATAAAGGAGTATTAATAATATTTGGACATCTGGGATAGTTCAAGTAGGGTGCATTCCATAAGATTTTGACACCAAAGATTTGGTGATATGGTGCACTGAGAATTTTGAAAAGTATCAAAGAATTATTAAAATGAATGGACACTCACCAATCTCTCTCGCACCACCAACTTTTAGTCAAATGCTTAAATTTCCAAAGCCGACAACAATAATCAAGGTTGAAGAAGCTAACAATTTCATTAAAGCTAAAAATGGTGGTAGGGACGTGTTACCACAATGTATTGAAGACTAGAAGACAATGTCAAAAGATTTATCAACAATATAGGTCAGTCAACTAAAGAGACCCTATAAATAAATGACTTGGTTTCTGGCTAGAATACTTGGATTGGAGTCTACTGCTACTATTCCCCGCAGGGTGCATTCCATAGGATTTTGACACCAAATATTTGGTGATATGGTGCACTAATAATTTTGAAAAAGATCAAATAATTATTAAAATGAATGGATGCTCACCAATCTCTCTCGCACTACCAACTTTCAGTCATATGCTTAAATTTCCAAAGCCGACAATAATAGTCAAGGTTGAAGAAGCTAAAAATTTCATTAAAGATAAAATGGTGGTAGGGATGTGTTACCACAATGTCTTGAAGACCAGACGACAATGCTAGAAGATTTATCAACAATACAGGTCAATCAACTAAATAAACCCTATAAAGAAATGACTTGGTTTATGGATAGAATACTTGGATTGGAGTCTACTGCTATTATTCCCCGGTCGGTCCTTTATATTCTATATTATTCTGTTCAAGGAAAAATAATTTTTGACTGGTCGACAAATCTACAGAAATATCGTTTCAACTATCAAATTTTTAAAAAGACAAGAAATTCTACATGTCTGGATATTTGGTCTTTGCAATTGTCGATTGTCATGAATTTCAAGGGTTGCATTTATCGAAACAAGTTAATCTCAAAATAGATCTGGTTTACACTTGGTATCCTGCTCTCTGGAAATAGAAAGTAATGTATCATTTCTATGAAGTCTATAATTCCTTTTTATCTTCTTATAAAAGGCTCATGTTTGGAAAGAATACTACAAGGTTGTCATTGGAAGCAACTTAATTCTTAGACCAAAGGGGAACATTTGAATCTAATGAAAAATATAGTATAATCAGAGTTTATTGATCCCGAGAAACCCCAATTTATCTCATGTTCTATGTTTAAGACATAATGTTCATAATATAAGTCTGTATCCAATACAAATTCTGGGCAAATTTCTTTTGTCAAAGAAAGAAAAATCAATTCATCCAATTTCCATGCAAAGTTGGTGAAATCACGGTAAAAAATGCTTCACAAATTGATGAATTCACGACTCAATTTGATCAATACAATTTAGAATTGGCATATTTGGTGAAGGGATTTGACCCCTTACAGTATTTCATGAACCACATGACTTATGCTGGCTTTAGAGTTTCATATATAAATACCTATATTTTCAGAGAAAAGGAAAATGATGAAAACAATTATGAAGAAATACCAATTAGAGATCTTGAAACCATAACAAGCACAAAGGAAGCAAACATGCAACACGAGAGAGTTGTAAATGAAAAAAGGACCAAGTCTCAGACTTCATCTTAGAAAAGTGGCACACCAAAATGACATTCCAAAATGTTATTCAAGAAAAACAAAAATCTTCAATTGATAACTCAGGAGATGGTGATGATCCTAATCATCATGAAGAGAATATTGAAAAATGTCGTAAATTACCAGTGTATAAAATAAAAAGGTAGAACGGTCAACATGAATTAGAAGGGTGTGTACATGAAGATGATGTTCTTCTCCAAGACATGGAACTTGATGCCAACATTGAAGACATTGAATTTCCAGATGACGAACAAAGAACTTAACCAGAGAAAGAAGTAGTAGTCCAAGAAACTGCTTTGTATGAAGAAGAGTCTTTGACCCTTCATAGCGCCTCATTTGATAAAGATTTGAAAAAGTTGGTTTTTGAACATGTTAATTCAAAGGGAAAAATAATTAAAGATTCGGAGATGAACTTGAATAAAGTCCTAGCATCAAAGATTGTCAAAATTCACAAAATCATTGGTGATGCTCTAGATGTATCAATTGATGATATGGAAACATAGAATGCACGATTGAAAGAAAGAGTTAAAGAATTGGAATATACATTGGTGCCACCACCTATCCTTGCAAGATCGTTGGCAACTATTCAACCCGAAACATTAGATACAAAATTGAAAGGAACATCAACTTTATTGGTCGCAGTTAGAAAATTTGTTGAAGACAATATCAAAAAGAGAATGTCTCTTATCTTGGAAGCATGGGATATTGGAAGCAATATCGTTTCTTTTGTTTCTAAGCTAAATAGTTTCAAAGAATTTCTTCAAAGTGACTTAAAAAATGAAGAAGGATTTTATAAAGATGTTGTCACCACTTTTATTTTGAAAGTTTCAAATATGACTGATTTAAAAAGAAAAGAAGAATATTTTCCTTCTCCTACTCGAGTAAAACAATTAAAGGCGTGTTGGATTAAAAAGATAAAAATTCTATGAGAAATCATGGATGATTGTGATGTTGTGGTAACCAAAAATGAAGTGTAGTATCATATATTAACTGAAATAGACCTAGAAGGAAGAACATGTGAGGTACACGATCCAAAGTTGATAATAAATTCTATTTTTATGACAAGGTTATAATTTGAAGAGCAAATGGAAATTTTAAAGGGGGTTTTAGTTGAAAAGTTTGATAGTATAATAGAGTACAATGAAAATGAAATTGAAAGTTGGTTAGTGAGTTACTCAAATAAAAATGAAGATATTGAAGCTTTGCTTCATCAACTTTCATACGATTTAAGGGAGTTAGAAAGCATGTTATTTGATATAAAAATTAGACATGAGATAAATATTGCACCAATGAAATATTACATAGAAGATTGGTTAAAACGAGCCTCATTGAAGGTAACTAAAGAAGATTAGTTGGAAGCAGTTGGAACCGACCATGCAACCACAACAAGAGATAATATAAAAGGTGCATCAACAAGAAAATGAAACAGAGAGAATCCATCGCAGTAAGTTGAAATTTATCACACTCCATTTTCATTCTTTCTCCTTTCAGAATTCATCCAATTGCATTTGTCTATACCAAGAAGAATATGATCGAATCCTAATTGTTCCTTTATCTTCTTTTCAGGTCTTGCTTCACTCATGCCCGACTCTGTTCCTTTCAACAAATTTTTTTTCTATCATTCTCTTTAATTTATAGTCCATGAGAGCCCCAATCCCAGTCCTTTTGGACAAACACTCTTGTTTCTAAAAGACTATTTTTTTCCGTTTTGATAAGATCTCGGAAAATTATATTGGGGTTAATTTTAATTGTATCTTTAAACTCTAAGTATTTGAGTAAAGATATTTGAAATTGACCTATCAAATCCCATTTTTTATTTTAATGATAAAGACTCTTTTAAAGTTCTCTTACATGTGGGACATTTAATTTATTTCCTTGAATGTGATCAAAGATATTAAAATGATGTGATGGATGTGAGATATATTTATATTTTCTGTAAAATATCATTTTGTATTATATTTCTACAAATGTGTGTTTATGTGAGCAAGGAGTCATGGTTCACCTCTCAAGAATTCCATATATTGTATTATTAAATTTTTATTTAATTGAACTATAAAGATTACAAGTTTGCTATTAGCATTCTCAATAATTAAGAAATATCAAGATATATCTTTCAAGAATATATAGAGGAGTACCACCTCTATAAAAACGCAGGGGGATTCATATCCCCATGAGGTTGTTGTTTCGATCCTAATAGATTCAAACATCAACACCCAACAAATTTGAACCCATGTATCATGGGTGTGATTATGCTTAGTTAATGAGTCCCTGTTATGAAGAAAATAATATGAACAAATCAATATATTTGAATCACCTCATGAGTTGAAATTAAATATTGAGAATAGGGAATGCGAGTGGGAAAGCACTGTGGTAAAACTTTAGGGTTAGATGAGGTGCATGGGTAGTCCCGGGCCCAATGATATATGCAAAGGAGTCAAAACATTGCACCATAATGTAATAAGCGTCATGAGATTAAAGGTGAGTGACAATTACAACAAATACATGTCAAATATTCATGAGTATCCTGTAGTAAATATATTCATGTTATTTATGCAAGTAGAGCCACAAACATATATTCTAATAGTAAACAATCAAACTTCGTAGTAAAAATGGACAATGTTCCTTCTCCATGTGGTGAATTTCATAACTTGTTACGATATTTTGACACTATTTCGTTATTGCATGCATTTTGGCATACGCGCAACCTCTGTTGCCCATGTACAAGCGTTGCAGGATAGACAATGTTGTAAGATTGTGTGTTTGTTGGATAGAATGTTTCATGTACTTAAGCTACCACTATCTTCTAAAATATATAGAGTATCATTATGAATACCGATGTCTTCTAAATAGCCAAAAGTGATGGTATCCTCCTCAATTTGAAATATTTAGAAAAAATACCCATGAAGTTAATTTATTTATTACCATGGTGTCCTCCTCGAGTTGAAATATTTGGAACAACTAGCTATAAAATTAATTTATTTACTCCTAGGTGTTTACCATACTTTAGGCACTGCCAATGATTCTAAAGTGTTTTGATGGGACATATGAGAAAGTTAGGTTCATACCTTCATTATTAGAATTTTTTTTAGTAGGAAGTAGGACACAAAGACACAATTATGATATGTGCGGAAATAAGATAGAATAGCTCGATCCACAAATACTTCATTTGGTACAACGAGTTAACCTATGACATATAGTTGGAAATATTACAATGCAAAACGAACTTCAAAGCAAAAAAAAGATAAAAGTAATCTAGAAATATTTCATCCACTGCAAGAATGAGTTAACATGCTACATATAGTTGGAAATATCACAATACAAAGAAAAAATTAATGTAGAAAAAGAGAGAAACATCATTGAAAGAATATGAATGGGTTGGACTTTTTGGATGGGAATTGGAGCTGGACATGTATGAACCCGAGGTTTCAACAAGTGGTTGGTTATATAATTTGGAAGAATAATTAATGCTAAGAGGAGAAAGCCAAATTTTAGACAGATGTACAACAATCAACAATGAAGCGAACTTAGTGAAGCATCAACGCTAAATTCATTTACACCCAAAACTCATGTAAATTGGCAAGGCATGGTGTTGATATTTCATGCAAACAATAAGATAATGGTTTTAGTTAACAAAGCTCTTTGATGATCTCTCACCAATGCAAATCTTCCTTAAATCCAATTAATTGCATACCAAACCACACCTAGGGTAGCCAACAACCAATAACCCATAACTATTACCAAGAGGAAGAAAAATCAACCACATATGTAATTACAAGTTCAAACTCCAAAGCTTCATAGACGAGAGATTGCAGATTGAAGTTTAAAACAACGGACAAAGAACATGACTAAAAAGTACGTAGACTTTAAGTTTTGGCACACAAGCAAACTTAGATATTACACTCAACACCAATCACACTCGTTAGGTTTTCCGAGAAGAGGTGTAAATGTCGTTGTAAGTAGCCTTGAAGACATGACCACATGATGTCATTTAGATGATTTTCACCCCAATCGAGGAGATGATACAATCTAGCTAATTAATATAAAAAACAACGATTCCAACCCTATTCTTCTATGGCTATAGGAGGACCTTGTTTTAGCTAATAGATACAAGATAAATTCAGAAGACTTGACCAAGAATTTATATGGTACCAAGCTAATCAAGTTTTGTAGTTCTCAAGATCTAATCATTTGCAATGGTCTAATGAAGTGGCCAAAATCTAGCCAATTGACTTGTATCCAGGGGTTGGGTAGTAGTGTTGTGGATTATTTGATTTCAGATATCCCTGTTTACAACCAAATAATAAATTTTGACCTTTTAAACAACCACGAGCCTAACTATGATCATAGACCTTTAACCCTAACTCTAAAATTTATCTTGCACAAAATCCGCCTTGAAAATAACTCTGATAACCAAAGACACTTGTTTTTTTGACAAAGATAAAGTTGATCTCTTCTTAAAGGACTTAAACGCTAAATTAAATATTATATCATATAAGAAAAATATTGAAGACAACTATCATAACTTTACAACAACCCTCTCTACCTCCATAAAAAATTCTCTATCGAAATGTTGTGTAAAAAGAAGAATAGAATTGTCAACCCTTGGTATGATAATGAGTGTAAGCTTGCTTGAAAATCCATTAGGGATGCCTCTAGTGAGTCCTTGAAATTTGATAAGATTAATATATACAAATTCCTAATTAAAAGGTAAAAATGTACCACATAAATAAAAATAAAGAGAGTTTTTTGCATCCATCTAAGATAGATCCAAAGAAATTTTGGAGGAAAATTTTAAATTGTAAAATTAAAGAAAATGATATGATTCCCCTAACAGACTGGAATTCCTACCTTAAAAATATTTACGAATCCTGTAATGTTCTAGACAACATTCCAAAAGTTTCTATAGAAGATGAATTTTTTTCTATAGAAGAAATAAAGTTTGGGGTTAACCGACTTGCAAATGGGAAAAATAAGGGCATCGAAGGATACCAAGATGAAATATTGAAAATTGGAGGGCCTATTCTGATCCCTCTCTTACACAAGCTCTTCAATTTAGCAGTCAAGCAAGGCTTCTCTAAACCCTAGACTCAAAGCCTCATTGTACCTATTTTTAAAAGTGAGGATAAAAACAATCTATCTAATTATAGGACCATTATGATTAGCCCCATTTTAGCCAAGTTGTATGGAAGTATTTTGGAAAAGAATATAAGCATATGGCTAGAAAGCCATGGAAAAAGAGCTAAATGCTAGGTCAGTCTTAGAGGTTATCATTCAATCGTGGACCACCTTGTCATGCTTAGGATCATTGCAAATGAGTGTCTCAATAATAAAACCAATCTCCTTTGTTGTTTTGTTGACTTTAGGAAACATTTTGACACTGTGCCTAGGACCAATCTTTGGAATAGGTTAGAAGAGCTAAAAGTTCCTTCTAGGCTAAGAGCTATTGCAGTAAGGTTGTATGTGAATGTTATTTCCAAGTTTAGGAGCACTGAGGGTTGGTCAGAAGAAATTGAATGCAACATAGGAGTCAAGCAAGGTTGTCCCCTATCCCCTATCCTTTTTGGCATTTACATTGACAAGTTGGATGCTTCTCTAGAAGTTGTAGGTTGTGTTGGAAAAACTCTTCTTAATATAGTCATCATCCTTCTTCTCTATGCTGATAATATTTTTCTTATGGAAATGAATCCCTATTACCTTAGTAAGAAGCTTATCATCCTCAATAACTTATGCTATAGTACAAGAATAATTGTGAGCACTGAAAAACAAAGGTTATGATAATTAAATCCAATAACATCACCTATGATACTTTCGTATATGGCAACAATACCTTGGAGGATGTGCCTTCGTACACGCATATTGGAATTGATATTCATCACAAGCGTAATTGGAACTATAACATTGAGAAAATGAAAAATGGAAGGTGGAAAGCTTATTATGGGATTGAAAATAATTGTAAATTAGCAGACCTTTGGTTATGGGATAAGAAAAAAGTCCTCTTTGAGACTCTTGTCACTCCTGTTATCTTATATGGATGTGAAGTTTGGGGATGTATTATCTCTCGAGAATCCTAGAGAAAATAAAATAGATCCAAAAGAATTTTATAACTTATAATCTCAAAATTAAAGGTAATACACCCTATCCTATCCTCCTCATACATGTGATCCTTCCCCCCATTGAGAGCACATCTATGATTAGGTACTTAATGTACAAGAACAAGATAAACAACATGGATAACTAGAGGCTCCCTAAAATTTCTTTTGACTCTAGCCAAAATCAACAATGGCTTAAGCGGGGATGGCATAATGATGCCAAGTCTTGGCTAAATCATTGGGGAATAAAATAAGAAGTTATTTTGTAGAATATCGATGATATTAAAAATATTGATTAGGCTAAATTTAAGGAAAATCTATAGTGTGATAAAGAATTATAGGATAAAATAAAATTAAGATATTATAAGGAGGTGGTTAACCCTAATATTGAAGATCAAAAGTGTCTCTCTGATTGACTAGCATTAAAAATAGAATCAATATTGGTAAAATTAGAACTAATTCTCATGAGCTACATAGTGAGACTGGACGTTGGACAATCCCCAAAACACCATGGCATGAAATAATATCTCACCTTTGTGACACCAAGAAGGTTGAATATGAAAAACACTTTCTCCTGCAGTGCCCTGCGTATAACCAAATTAGATCTCATTTTCAAAATATTTATCATAATACCAACCTTCCTAACCTTCTAAGTCATCAAAACTATAGTGATCTTGGAAACACACACACACACACATGTATGTATGTATGCACACACACACACACATATTCAAAAGAGACGAATATACATGTTTCTTGTCTAAAAAAAAGGACGAGACATCTTGTGCTTATAGCATCACCACTTCACCTTTTACAACCTTTCAGAATTCTATAGTCTATAAAAAATTTGACTTTCTTACTAGTTAGAACTTAAGATTTTAGTGAAACAGAACAAAATAGACACATCCATACTATTTACCTGATAAGAAATATTTCACACCCTTCATAGATACAACAAACATGTGAATTTAGATTGGAATTCCATGGCTTCAATCTCCTCATTGCCTATGAAATCATAGAAACCCAGAGCTCCCATGAGAAGAGATAGAGCCTCCTTGGACAAAGCATCATCTTTGACATTGAGTTCTTTGTAAATATGGTAGAACGAGATCCATTCAAAGGATTGTAATGCACTTTTGATATCACAAAGCAGTGGCTCTAGCCTAATATCGAAAACTGAGGCCTTCTGCCTAGCCCAGTCAATACCAAGCTTGGAGTCACCCAAAATCTACAGTTTTTTCATCCCTTTTTAGTAGTTGCCTCCAATAAGGTTCTCAAAGTAATTAATTTTTCTTTGTTTTTAGTGGCCCTCCTCATAGCATATCGAACTTGAAGAAAATGATAGTGACGATTAACATTATGTAAATCATTTGTGAATTTCAATTCCATTTAATTTTATTTTTCAATTTCATAAATGTTAATTCTATTTAATTTATTTTTTTCATTTTATAAATGTTAAAATAATCAAGTTTATGGAAAATTTGTTATTAATGAATAATATAAATATTTAATATTTAATATATTCTTTATCAAATATTTTTCATTAAATATAAATAAATAATAAATTATATATTTAGAAGTCATAATATAAATCAAACCAATTACTTAATAAGCATGTGTACCAAACAAGATAAATTACTTAATAAACATTTGCATCAATTTCATCATTTAAATATAATTATGTTCATTTGAGTTAATTTGAATCTAATGAAAAAAATCAAATCTCAATGCTAAATATACATTATAGAGTGACAATTAATATTAAATCATTTGTGAGCTTCAATCCTATTTAATTTCTTTTTTCCATTTTATGAATGTTTAAAGTATTCAAATATATGAAAAAATAGTTATTAATACGTAATTTAAATATTAAATAATTGAGTGTGTAGGTTTTCATAGTTAATCAACATGTTGAATCTTTTTGGAATTAAACCATGTGTTAGTTTATGAAATGTTTGTGACATTTCGAGTAGGCATTTCACCCATCATCGTGGACAATTAAAGCTGTAACAATAATGAACCGAGAGATGCTTTATTTTTATTTTTTAACCATAGCAAAAAAAGATTTTATATATATTAAAGGGGGTTGTGCCATGGCTACAACAGTTACAATAATTACATACAAAAATATTAAAAAATGCTTCCTGCAAATTTCTATAATTTATAAATAGCATACTGTCTTTATACAATGTTTCCAAACTAGACTTCCAAGTGATTCGACACGTTTCCTGCTTGACAAACTGATTCAAAATACAGATAGACTTAAAAAAACATACAAAAGGTTACATATAGGTGCTTCCTTGTGCTTCTTCTCCTTTACCATGGTAAGGAGAACCTTATTCTTCAATGTCCATTGGGTCCCTTCCTTAGCTAAATGTCTTGTCCTCCATTGCTCCTTGCAATCCATATGTCATATTGTTTGATGCCAATGAGAGCGATTCTAGATGCGCCAATGCAACCATGATGCACAACTTGCTACAATTTTCCTTTAGGATGTCTACATGTTGGCTTTGACGAGAAAGGAGGGCTAAGACATTGGCCTCTAGCTTCTCCAATTTTGAAGAGATACCAGTTAGGGCCATGCAATGTTCCTGGGTGATCTCCTCATGGTGTCTCAAAATATTCCTCAACTCCTTATGCTCTTGATTCTCCATAATTATAGTATGCAGGGAGAATCCCTAATACCAATTATCAGTCCTAGTTAAATCCCTGAGAGACCCTTGATTAAATACCGTGAAATAAAACAAGAGGAACAACGACTTCCCACTCCCTTGATTACCACTTTCAACGAAAAAAAACAAAGAAGGAATACCTGTGAATGGAAGCAATGTACAACCCAGAAGACACTTGAAAGAAATTGCTGACATTGAACAAATGTTTGCAGAGAACTCCCATATGCTTCCAAAATTTTCTATGTACTCTATCCCCCAAGTGAACCAAAGCAACACACCTCCTTGCCACTAAAGCCCAATAAGATCTTGACCTATGAAACTCTTGATGCATGACCTGAAACTTCTCTCTGAGTAACTTACCATGGCAGATCTATAACCCATCATCCAATATATCCAAAAACCATAGTTGTGAATGTAATAGAATTCCCCATACATGAAATAAAGGCTCTCAAGTGTGAGTTAGATGGGCCACCTACCTATCGTCCTATCAACAACAACACCTTGCAACTTGGCACAGGAGCCCGGATCCAAAGATTTCATTTTAATGTCAAGGGGAGATTGGGACCCCTCTGTGCTTCCTAGGAGGATTATAAACCCATTCCCCATTTCCATTAGATTAGGGATATGAAGGAAACTTTACACACCGTTTTTCCAAAGGGAGCCTTGAGGAATGTCTTGCATAAGCTTTTCCCAGAGATTTGCCTCAACGTTGATCTCCCTTTTGATATGCAAAAATCCCATTAGTCCAAATTTATTTGCTCTTTCGTCAATGCTTCTGAGTATTTCACTTAGTTTATTCGTAGAGGGACTCCTTTGCTCATTGATTTCTCTAATGACTAAAAGAGAATCCCCAAGCATTGCCAATTCCTTAATTCCCACCTCCTTAGAATTGTTGAGCCCACACTAAAGAGAGTAAACTTACACAAGTTTATTAGATACACTCCCAAGTCTGCAGGAATAATTTACAATCGAAATTCCTCCGGAATCATGAACTGTACCCCCCCCCCCCC
>CBVK0103403071.1:0-12499 GCA_900067695.1 Picea abies | reverse complement strand
ATCCAAAACCCTAACCCCGAAAGATGAAAATCCAACAGTTTTGTGGACCTTGTTTTGGATAGTTTGGTGTATCAACTTCCCAGGAGCGTAATTTTGGCATACGATCTCGATTTGGGGTGCACGATAGCTCGTTGGAAAGGTATCATCGAGGATATTCATTTTGGAGGCTCAATCAGAGCCTTCGTCTATTATTGAGGTGCTCGATCCCAAAAAAACTTCATTTAGGCCCTCAAAATGGCCCTGGAAGTTTAGGAATCAAAAAACTGCTAAAACTAGTAAATTGCCAGAAGATTGTTTTAAGCCAATTGGAATAGATGGGTGGCCACCGATATCCACCTAGATCATATTTATTTAAACACCTAAACCCTAGATGTCTTGAATCAAAGTTAAATATGTGTTTTACTACAATAGCGTAGATTTTTTCATAGTAAAAAGGGTTACATAGACACATGTAGTCTCTCAACTTCCAAACGCATATAGTTTTTAAGATGCATCAAAAATATTGTGGATAAATGTGAAATCGTAAGAATATACGCTCATTCTTTATACAAAATAAATGCAAATGAATTTAATTGTGAAGTTGAAAATATATTGTTATCTTGTTTTGGGTTTAGGTTTATTACAAGAATTTTGAAAGAAAGTTGGATGAGTTGATAAACTATTTTTATTTGAAAAATTAGATAGAAAAGCACAGTCTATGTTAACATTTTAATCATAAGCATTATGACAATTGAGAGAAGAAAGAATGTGAAAAGTAGATTACACTTTCTTATAATTGACTTACATAAATGATATTATGTTATTGGCAATGAAAAAGATAGTATTTATAACAATTTGATGTTCTAAATTTATTGAAACATACAAGCTAGGCCAAAAATACTAAATTTTTTGTTTTTTTAGCTAAAATAAAGACAATTCATTAAATGGGACTAAAGTGATAACTAAAACATGAAGTATTATCAAATCAATGAAGTATTTAAGCATGAGGGAATGGAGTACAAATTGATTAAAATAATAATATGTTTTACATCAACAATGTATTAAAATAAGGATATCTCTTATATCAAGAGTGATCACATTAAATAATAAATTAAAGTGATGGCTAGGTGGCACTTGTAGGGATTTTTTGATTTTTTAGTATTTTTAATTAAATATTGTAATACAATACCTATTAAAACCACATAAAAATAGTCATACCATTGTGTTCAACCAATAGAAAATTAAGAATTTTCAATTCTGTAAAATAAAAAATATTTTTTATTTTAAAAAAAATTAAAATCAATAAAAGAAAATTTGAAAACTTTAGAAATCTTTATGAAATCGCAAACAACTAATTGAAAGTCAAAGAAAATTGACTCATAAGAAATTACAATATACATTTCCTAGGAAGGTATAATAAATGAGTGAATTGTACCTGCTCCACCAAAGATCACTTCCATTCCCAAATCTCGACCATGCCACAAGTGATAGTGGAAGTTAAGACTTGCAACTCCCTCCCCTTCGTTCCGATTTTCAAATTTCAACCTAAAAACCTATCAAATTTCAATTACTTGCCCATACCTTGTTTTGGTTCTACCATTGAAGCTTTACAAACACCACCAACAATTTTACTTCCTAAGAGGTTACCTTACTTGTGGTTCAAAACCAATGATTCTATTTAAGCAAAAGTGGGAACTATTAGAACCAAAATTCTCCTTTCTTCTTTCATGGATGTTACCTTGTTCATGGTTCATGTTAGCAAATTGAGGAAAAAGGAGTAAATAATTTTTCCTTGTTTGTGGCTCTTTTGTTGGTGGAGTTTAAATTTGATTTCATAGCTATGTGAAGTTCATCATCTTTTGTAACTTGTCCTAGTAAGTGATTTTTTAATAATGTGATCTTTAACCATTGATCTCTATAAGGTCTCTTTATGACTTAGCCTTGCAAGAAAAGGGTGTATGTATGTATGTATAAGTGTTCTAAGAATCAATGGAAACCATCATACTATCAATGAAGGCTCTACCATCATAATCAAATGGTTTAAATGCTTTGGCAACTCATTTTTATTTCCTTTTTCACAATACCACTAATAGAAACAAAAATCAGTAATGGGATTTTCTTAACCCTGTAAAGGGGAGGTTTATATTCTACCATATACCTTCCATGTTTGTTCCCACGAAGAGTGTAGACACCATCACTAGTGTTATACATGTCTTTTATTCTATGTTGAAGTCTTGTCAATTCTGTTTTGATTTGTTAAAACCAATTTTGAGCTATAGTGAATGCTTCTTATTGTGGTTCTTATTATGAAGAATTTTCCATATTCTTCATCAAATGTTTAATTTCTCTATTCATGATGTTGATTTCTTCTTATATTTGAGTTTACTATTTCATCCTTAAGTGCAATATTCTATCAACTTACTTCTCAATATATTCAATCTCATTATTATTATATATCACTTGGTGATAGAATGCACTATTAAGGTACTCATTGTGACTTTGTTGGTTCAAACCTCTCCTAGCGCTTGTGGTATGCTTGGGGATTGTGAGGTGCACGTGAAGGTTAGAATCAACCCTATGTCAAGTGAGTACGAGTCTGCTAATTAAAAAAAAATTGATGATTTACATAATTAATTTTAAAAAATAAGATATAGCTTCTATTCAATCTTATAACTCTTCAATTTATTATTCAATGTTAAAAAAATTGTTCCAATTTTAATTTCATAATGTCAAACTTTATATTTTTATTAAACAATACAAAATTCAAATGTTATTTTAGTGATATGATGGTTTCTTCACATGCCTAAACTACACTTCCTAGCCTACATATTTGATCATCTCTTGCATGATTATTTCTAACTAATAATGCATGATGCATGAGCTACACTTCTCAGCTTACATATTTGATCATCTCTTGCATGATTATTTTTAAGTAATAATGCATGAGTATTTCTGACTAATAAGCAACTAGAAAGTCAAAACTATTTTTGAGTATTTGGGGGCATGAGCCTCTCTAACACTGGCCTCTAGATTGTCCATTCCAGACTTTCTTTTGCTAGGGTTTTCAAAGATTGTAATTGAATGGATAAACAAGAGGAGAGTTATACATGCACTAGTTTTAGAAAGCTAGAAGGAAATGATCATAGAATCTCTTACTCTTTTCAGAAAAATTACATTTGCTCACATCTACCTTGAAGAAAACAAAGAGGCAAACAGATTATCAAAACTGGCTCTTGAAAAACTTCTGAGTAGAATTGCATATAATCAATGGGAGGATGGAAATGAGGACCCCACCCATTACATTCTGCTCTTCTAATTTTGTTTTCATTTTCAGAGATTAGTTTTTGGCTCTCTAATCTAGTACATCTTTTAGTCACATTTTGACTCATTCGGATGCATACTCCTTGGTTTTTTTTTTAACTTTTTGTTCTATACATGATTGTTTGTTCTATACATGATTGCCTTAGAGTAAGCTAGCTCTTAGAGAGAAAAGTATAGAGCAGTGTGGCGCTTTCAAAAAAGATCCGTTTTTATAGGCCCTATGAAAAAATGGAAGTGCTCAAAGCTTTAATAAATTACACCCATACAAATATAGATATACAGGCGTAAATAGATATATAGCATGGGATTTGTCTTCCTTTTCTTGTCATTAAATGAACTAAAATACATTGCCCCATTGAGTACAAAATGCAAGGGAACAAAGAAGGGTGCTTTGATATGCGTTCAAGTGAAACTATGGTGAATGGTGTTGTTAATGCAGCTGGCTCGCTAGTCAACGCCCTTGAGATTTACAATTATATTCTAGAGAGTTTGGCTATACAAAACCTTTACCACACACTATCTTCTACTCAATGGTCTCTGTCTCTATATTTTTTTTAATAGAAAGTAAACTTTACTCCTTATCTGCATAAATAAATAATAGAAGGTAATCTTTACTCGTTATCTAAATTTATATCCTTGTTCAAGGGGTACATAACACCCACAATTCAGTGATCCAAGGAAATGACACTTTATGCTTATTTAGTGATCCAAGGTAATTACACTTTATGTTTTTGGGCTATACAAAACCTTTACCACACACTATCTTCTACTCAATGGTCTCTGTTTCTATTTTTTTTTTATAATAGAAGGTAATCTTTACTCCTTATCTGCATAAATAAATAATAGAAGGTAATTTTTACTCTTTATCTGAACTTATATCCTTGTTCAAGGGGTACATAACACCCACAATTTAGTGATCCAAGGTAATGACACTTTATGCTTATTTAGTGATCCAAGGTAATTACACTTTATGCTTATTTAGTGATCCAAGGTAATTACACTTTATGTTTTTGATGTATTTGTGTTAAAAATAGTAATGACAATAAAATCGTTGGTAAGCACACTTTACCTTGAATAGCTTGTATCACTCATGGAATATTTCTTTATTTTACATTTTTGTTTGTATCACTCTTAGAATATTTTTTTGTTTTAACGATTTTGTTTTTAATGTTAATGGAGACAAATCCCATAGTTTACAAGTGGCAAGTGATATCTGTTATTATAAGAGTTTATTAGTAAGTTTATTACAATATGGCAACTTGATTATGCAAGCCTTGGATTATGATGGCTTGCATTTGATTATGCAAGCCTTGGATTATGATGGCTTGCATTTTTGTTTGTATCACTCTTAGAATATTTTTTTTATTATTTTATAATTTTGTTTTTAATGTTAATGGAAACAAATCCCATAATCTACAAGTGGTAAGTGGTATCTGCTATTATAAGAGTTTATTAGTAAGTTTATTACAATAGGGCAACTTGATTATGCAAGCCTTGGATTATGATGGTTTGCAGATAAATTGGTGACTATGCAAGTTTTATAAAATTGTAATAAGATTGCAATTTAGATTTTTTAAATTTTTTTATTGAAATCAGGGAAAATAAATTTTGGTGAAATCACTATTTTCTATTATTTAAATTTTATTTTTGAATGCATAAACAGATGCAACACCTTAGTAAACTTATAATACACTGAAATTATACAAACTCAATCACTCAAAACTCAAATTCTTATAATAATTTTTTACAGAATTTCAAACAAAATTTCTGAATAACAAATTATTCATAATTAAACATACATTTAATTTAATAAGATAGGATTAACTGTTTTTTGTTTTCTTTGATAGGATTTAACTTTTTTTTTCTTTGACTATCACAATCCAGGAAAGACTTTATTAAGTTGTAGATATCCAGTGGCTATTGATTTATGCTTCTGACGTTCATTAAATGCATATAAAACGTAAAACGAAGGCACTGAAAACAATTAACGTCTTCAAATTTCCATTTGACACGGAAGGGGCTAGGCTAAATTGCATATGGGACAGAATTTTTTTTTGTCTATGGGACAGAAAGCTTTACATACTGATTTTTGCAGTTCAGTTTTAGTTTTTATCCTGTTCAACTTAATGATAAGTTCAAAGTAGTAGGTTAAAGATTTTATGAAATGAAGATATTTTCTGGAGATATTTATCTAAAATTTGGTGAGAAATTATTGGATTCCCAAATTTAAGTAATTATTTCTGTAGAATCTGAGTACTTGGAAGTTTTTCAGCATGTTGAATCCATCAAATTTGAATGATATTAAATTGGATGATACATATCCACCCTCGTGCCGTATTCAACTTAAAATTGGAATTGGACTAGGCATATCCATATAGGACTAACTTCTAATTTTTTAGTCTACTATTCCATCCTTTAGTGCAACAATCCATCAACTTTTTTTCCAATAGAAAATTCTCTCAAAAATTATATTAGAGTATAATTGCATTTACATCATCAAGTCGGACCTTTGAATAGTCCAGTCAAATCAGGAAGTTCCAAAATAGTAAAAACAAGTACTATGAAGGCTATATGATGCCTCTCAAAGACAAATACATAAAATACCATAAGTCATAATTCAGGAAAAAGGAGTAATTCCACTACAATACAGAACCAAAATGTATTCCCCTCACTCTTTAAGATAACTCAAAGATATCAAGATGCGTGTGAGGACCATCAACCCCATTACTCCAAGGATAAAATGATAATATGCCTTCTGGTTCCTGGAACTCAACCCCATTACTCCAAGGATAAAATGATAATATGCCTTCTGGTTCCCGGAGCACCCATTTGGATAATATGTTGGCCTCTTAGTTGAAAGTCTTGTAGATATGATTGAAGTTGGTATCCTGGAAAGTATTTGCAGGTTCACTAGTTTTTTGTTTCCAGTCATCAAGGTCTACCACCTGAAGATTTCCTTTATGAGTTAACCAATCAATAATTACATGTGAGTCACCTAGAATTTGAATTTTTTGAATGGACCACAAGGAATCCAAAGTAAGAGTAGTCCAAGCTCCCATGAGTTTCGCCTTTGTGTTTGTGTCAGCCCCACAATTAATATGCCATTTTATAACATTTGAATCCAGAGTTCTGATGAAACCTCGAGCACCGCAACACTTTCCAGTTGATTGAGCCATGCCATCAAAGCATGCAATAGAAAAGCCTTCTTTGAGTGTAAAATTGCAGACCTAGGATGGTATAAATTTATGAGAGGAAGGGCGCCAAATATAGGACCTTGTAATCATGTGAGCCACTGCACAGTGAGAGGGAGTTTTGTCTTCAAAAATTGTTTTTTCCTCTCGATCCAAATGTGCCAACAAGTGTGTGTCGCTAGACCGATCGGTGTTGCTTTGTCCTTAGACCATATAGACAAACAATCAGAGACTGAAGCGCCATTCCAAATTCTTTTAATATTGAGGAGATTGTGCAGTCTAGCCCATACTGTCTTTGTGAAGATACAATGAATAAGCAAGTGTTCTATATCTTCTAATTTTTTCTTGAAAAGGATGCAAATCCCTGGACCTTCCCATCCTTTGCTCTGAAGAGTGTCCCAAGTCAAAACCTTTTTGTTACCATCCAGCCAAATAAACAATTTAATTTTTAATTGTAAGTTCCACTTCCATAGGTTTAATTTCCAGCGACCTACCGTCGGATAGTCTAGAGTTGAAATGAGAGCATTATAAACATTCTTAACAGCCAGGGTTCTGGAAGAGTCCCCCTCGGTCCACACAATGGTGTATGGTGAATTTTGAATATTAATGCCTGCACCAAGAAGTTCCCTACAGTACCGATCACATTCTGAAGCAAGTATACCACTCAGACCCAACGCTTCACTGCTAAGCCAAGTCTCTTTAATAGAGTCCACACTGATGGGATCTTTAACTTGAGCTAGGATTGTTTTCCTAAGAGTAATAAGATGAGAAATCAAGGGCTCTGAGAGGATGGATTGGCCTCCCATACCGATAATTCGATCTCTACCTAAAGAGATAAGATGACCTGATCCTGGGTGCCAACATTGCCAGTGCAAGATCAAGTGTATAATACTAGTCAGGATATTCCAGATTCGGGAAGCATTGGGATGTCTATGGGATGACTGTCTGTACTAGTTGATCACAATTGAGTTGTTAAGATATTTATCAATTAGAACTATATGCCAGATCCCATCCTGAGCCAGAACTCTCCATAGAGTATTGACCAATAAAGCCGAATTAAAGAGAGAGAGAGAGATTCATGAGGCCCTATCTGCTACATTTCTTTGGTCTGGATAACAAATCCCATCTACAGAGATGAAACTGGTGGTTAGACTTGCTTCCACTCCAAAGAAAATCAAACATCAATTTGAGAATTTTTTTTAGTATCGAGTGCAGAATGAGCTCTAAGGACATCTAGTATACAGACTAGCTTTCCAACGCCTCTTTCACCAAAACAAACCGGCCACCTAAAGAAAGCCACTTATTACACCAGAGCCCAATCTTCCTTTCCATTTTAGTCACTAGCCAAATCCAATATTTTTTCCTAGAGGGGCCAGTCTTTAAGTGGTAACCAAGATATTTGAAACCTGAAGTCAGCTCAATAAAAGTGTATGGAAGAAGTTCCTTTAGAGGAGTCAAATATGAATCTGTTAAACCCCCGAAGTGAACAGTGGTTTTTGTATTGTTAATCAATAAGCCTGTGGAATTACAAAAACTCTGAAGAATATTTGATATCACCCTCCATTCATTGATATTTTCCTTTGTCATAATAATGGTGTCGTCCACAAATAATAGATGAACCACTTTAATCAATTTGGACACTTTAATTCTTGTAATTGTGCCTTCAGTAATGTTATTTTTAATCAAGAGGTTGAGCCCTTCCATAGCCAGGATAAACAATAGTGGTGATAGTGGGGAACCTTGACGAAGCCCCCTACCACTTTTGAAAAAATACGTCACCTCTCCATTGAACAGAACAACGAAGGTAGATTTGGTTACACAGCTCATAATCCAGTTTGATAACTGGATGCCAAAACCCACTGTAATAAGAATCAGTCTCAAGTATTCCCAATCTATGCAATCATAGGCTTTCCACAAGTCAATTTTCATCACCAGGGACTTTCTATGCAATCATAGGCTTTCCACAAGTCAATTTTCATCACCAGGGACTTTAATTTCTTTTTGTTTATACTATGCAGACTTTCATGTGTTGTTCCAATTGTGTCTTGTATCCTTCTACCCTGGAGGAAACCCAGTTGTTCCGCAGATAAGTATCTCGATGGTGTTGGCTTGATCCAATTAACAATCACTTTGGAGATCACCTTATAAAAGAGGTTGTAGAGTGAGATCGGTCAGAAGTTGTCAAAGGACACAGGTTTGTTTGTATTTGGAATAAGAGTCAGGAAAGTAGAATTCAATCCTCCTCTTAAGTTGCCTTTCACTCTCAAGTCCTCAACCACATCAAGGAGGTCTTCCTCAACCAGATCAAAAAAGAATGTAAAGAACTCAGTGGTCCATCCATCTGGGCCCGGGCTCTTTTCTTTTTTGAAATGAAGAAGTACATCCTTCAATTCCTCTAAATTTATTGGGTTGTAAAGGGAACACGCCTCCTCCTCTCTCACCATCCTAGGAAAGAGATTTTCTACCCTGACTTGTTCAGTTATATTACAAGTAGACTAGGCCTTAAAAAAGTGTCTAAAGTAATCCATCGCTTCTGCCCTTATCGCTCCCTGATCAATAATGATATTACCATTTCTATTTGAGATTTCCCAGACATGTTTCTAGTTCCTGTTATGGTTGGCCAACTTATGGAAGAACCTAGTATTATTGTCCCCACATTTGATCCATGTCACTCTGCTATGGAGTCTCCAGAACTCCTCCTTCTCACGCATGATTTTATTTCTTTTAATCTCCATCTCCCTAATGATTTGTTCCTTTTCCCGTATTGTAGAATTCCCAAAGGAATTCACCAAAATATTTGTAAGTTCGGATTCCAGCTTCTCTAGGATAGCCTTGTCTCTCTCTTTAGCTTCCTTAACCCAGATTTTTGTTTGTGTCTTGAGTTCCATTAATTTCCATACCAGTCGGCATTGTTTTTCGCCTTCTGTGAGAAAACGAGGGTCTTCCCAAACTTTGTGTACCAAACCCAAATAATCATCATCTTGTAGCCAATTTGCATTTAGTTTAAAAGGGTAAGCCTTATAAGTAGGGGGAATTTCCAGCTGTAAAAGGATGGGAGCATGATCTGAAACGAATGGATATTCCACCCAAGAACGGGAAAAACCCACAGCCTCCAACAAACCTTCAGAAACCAAGCACCTGTCAAGACGTCTCGCTATGGCTTCATGACCCGAGCGGCCATTTCGCCACGTTGGTACCACTTTAATCGGCTTAACATCGATCAACTTCTTTGACAGAAATAAGTTCCTATAGTAATTCTCTAATAGTCCAAAAACGAAAGAGCCACCCCAGCTCTCATCCGAGGAGATGATGATATTCAGGTCGCCAACAATAATCAGGTTCTTGATAGATAAGATGCCACTGTTGGCCAGGAGCTCCAAAATTGCTTCTGATCCGTTAGCTCCATCAACTTCTCAATATGTTCAATCTCGTTATTATTATATATCACTTGGTGATAGAGTGCACTATTAAGGCACTTATTGCGACTTTGTTGGTTCAAACCTCTCCTAGCCCGTGTGTCATGCTTGGGGGTGTGGGGTGCACCTGGGGGGTTATAGTGGTAGCTTTCGGAATCATCCCTATGTCACGCGAGTACAAGCCCAATTCCGCCAATAAAAAGAAAAAGTAAAAAATGATACTTTAAATAATTGATTTTTAAAAATGAAATATAACTTCTATTCAATCTTATAACTCTTCAATTTATTCTTCAATGTTAAAAAAAATCTTTCAATTTTAATTTCATAATGTCAAACTTTATATTTTTATTAAACAATACAAAATTTATTTTATTGATATGATGGTTTCTTCACATGTCTAAACTACACTTCTTAATGTACATATTTGATCATCTCTTGCATGATTATTTCTAACTAATAATACAATGCATGAATATTTCTAACTAATAAGCAACTAGAAGGTCAAAACTATCCAGTGCTCAAAGCTTTAATAAATCACAACCATACAAACAAAAATAGATATATAAGCGTAAATAGATATATAGCATGAGATTTGTCTTCCTTATCTTGTCACTAAATGAGCTAAAACACATTGCCCCATTGAGTACAAAATGCAAGGGAACAAAGAAGGGTGCTTTGATATGTGTTCAAGTGAAACCATGGTGAATGGTGTTGTTAATGCCGCTGGTTCGCTAGTCAACGCCCTTGAGATTTCCATTTGTCTTCATATGTGCATTTACCATTACCATTATATTATAGAGAGTTTGGCTATACAAAACCTTTACCACACACTATCTTCTACTCAATGGTCTCTGTCTCTATTTTTTTTTATAATAGAAGGTAATCTTTACTCCTTATCTGCATAAATAATAGAAGGTAATCTTTACTCTTTATATGCATATAACAGTTATGTCCTTGGTTCAAGGGGTACATGACACCCACAATTCAGTGATCCAAGGTAATTACACTTTATGCTTATTTAGTGATCCAAGGTAATTATACTTTATGCTTTTGGATGTATTTGTGTTAAAAATTGTAATGTAATTACACTTTATGCTTATTTAGTGATCCAAGGTAATTACATTTTATGCTTTTGAATGTATATGTTTTAAAAATTGTAATGACAATAAAATAATTTATTGTCATTGATAAGCACACTTTACCTTGAATAGCTTGTATCACTCATGGAATATTTCTTTATTTTACATTTTTGTTTGTATTATTTTTAGAATTTTGTTTTTAATGTTAATGGAGATAAATTCCATAATTTACAAGTGGCAAGTGGTATCTGCTATTATAAGAGTTTATTAGTGATTAATGTAAATTTATATTGTGGCCATTTCCTAGAACAACTAGCTAACCCCAGAAAGAAAGAAATGTCTGTTGGGCAAACAATAACCAATCTATTGTACAGTATTTAATGCTGTAAAGGTTAGTATATATATTGTTAAATTATTTTGATATATCTCATGAACAAACAATAACCAACCTACTATACAGTGTTTAATGCTATAAAAATTAGTATATGTACTGTTGGATTATTTTGATATATAAGCTGGGATATATTGGATGCTATAGAGATTGATGTATATATGGTTGAATTACATTAATATATATGTTGAAATATATCCAACCATGCAGTATTTAATGCTATAAAAACTAGTATATATACTATTGGATTATTTTGATATATAAGCTGGAATATATTCAATGCTATAGAGATTGATGTATATATGGTTGAATTACATTAATATATATGTTGAAATATATATCCAACCATGTATATACCACTTGTTACAGTATTAAATGATGCCCAACAGACTCATTATTGTTTGCTTCATAGTGAATGATCAATATCCACTTGAATAGCGAGTCACCATCAAATTTGAATGATATTAAATTGGATGATACATATCCACCCTCGTGCAGTATTCAACTTAAAATTGGAATTGGACTAGGCATATCCATATAGGACTAAGCAAAGTGCTTAATGTTCAATCACCCATTAATGTGCAACGACGACTGGTTCAAATTTGATCACATAACCTGGCGTGTCTTCTACGTTAGCTACCCCACGGTCAATGCAGGCTCCTCCTTTCATCCAGTCATCTACCGTCTCTGAGCATCAAAGGAAAGGAACAGGAAAGAATCACATTCAGGACGCACTTCTTTTCTCCTTTCAAGAATCAATTTTGCCTTCACTCCACAGTAATTTCGGTATTTGCAGTTCGTCAAAGTATGGAATAAACAGCACTAAAACTCAAACCGCCTCGGTTTTCCCATCAAATTTAACCCTAATTCCGATTGGAACTGTACCGGAGAATGGCCACAGTCACATTCAGATCTTATTTTGCTTTGACTCCACATTAATGTGCATATTTGCAATTGGAGAAAGGCCACTGATCCCACCCCCCTACCTACCACACCCTTCGATCTCCACTCTTAACGAACTCCTTACTCACCCACCCTCCACTGTTCTCCCGCACCCTCCAACATCCCTCATGACCTCTACACAAACACTCTCAGAAACCCACCTCTCTTTTACTCTCCCTG
>CBVK0103400962.1:0-11008 GCA_900067695.1 Picea abies | reverse complement strand
GCATCCTTAGCCTACAACCCTAAGGAGTTTCTTGGAGTGATAACACTCTACAATTGTGAATTTTTCTTGCACTGGCATAGCCTTAAACATGGTAATTTATGTGTTTTCTTTTATTTGAATAACCTCTTCCCAGTCTTGAGAATTTTCTGTGAAGATCTCATCTTCATAACTGTTATGGGCGTAAGGCCAATGTGACACCACTTTCCCTACATGATGGGGCACTAGAACTTTGGGATCATGTCTATGAAACCAACCCGTAGGGAACTTGTATTCCAAATGGATCAGACCTTCTTGCCTGGTATGCATGGTGTCTTTGACTATATAATATCCAATATGGAAATCGTAGGGTTTAAAATCCCTCTTATTCTCCTTCACCAGAGAGCCATTGAAACCTTTTAAAATGGTCTGGTATAATATTTCCCCCAACACTAAATGGTCTAGGACAAAAGTGTGGAGTAAATGTGGAGAACCAGTGCTCCAAAAACCCTGATATAAGTGCTGTTATCTTCTAGATACCAATGAGCTACTTTGGATATCATTTTCTTTGCTCCTACTGAAAGTCCTGGACAATTTTGTCTAAAAATAATAAAATGTATCCTAGGTATGAACTCATCGCATATCATAGAGAAACATTTCTTATACTTTTTTTCCCATAGGATGTTAAAATACACATGTAAAAGTAACTCAACGATATGAAATCTTAGATTCATACCTGAGAAAACATTTCTCACGTAGATTATGTCCAACAAGAAAGATTCCATTAAAAAGGATGTTGTATCATCTTATTTTGTTTTATGATCATATTGAATATTGATAATCATTTTCTTTGAAATAATGGTGCCCCATTTGAAACTACTTCCAGACATTTTCTTTGAAATAATGGTGCCCCATTTGAAACTACTTCCAGAGATTGTAACCGTATATGCCAAGGGAATCTAGGATTCTGAAAATCTTGAACAATCCTTTTCTCCATACAATTGGAAGATCAATGCCCTTAAGCACATGTATGGTTCCCTAAGATTTGTTGTGTTGTACCAACTAGTGGTCCTGTTCAATAATTTCTTTTCCTCCCTCCACCAGGAAGCTAATAATTGGCTGGTGTTATGTCTCTCATAGAACTTAACCACAAAATGAATATTCAGTCTTTCTTCTGGGTCTCTGAGTTTGTAATACTTTTGCACCTCTACTAGAAAGAATAAACCAACACATTCCCCTTGCACATTATTTATTACACATTTCTTGGTGTCTGTATGGTCAATTATCCATATCAGGGTCTCTATGCAAGGTAAAACGGGAGTTTAGCATGCCACCCTATGTAAGGAAGACCTTCTAATATTTGAAAAAACTTGGTCATTTAGTTCACTGACCCTTGGGATACTGTGAGGCGTAAAGTTTGGAAAATCATCCAGATGAATTTTGTTGTAGATATCACCCCAAGGTGGAAGGAGGACCTTATATGTGGTTCTTTCCTCTATATCTCTGAACACTAGTGGTTGGAAGAACTACTTATTGTTTGATATTCGAATCACAGGTTCTTCTTTCAGGGCAAATTCCAACTCTCTTTCTGCTGTTGGACTTGATCTTTCACCAGCTTTTGACTCTTTCCCTTTGGATGTCCTTGGTGAGCGCCTAGTTACTAACCTTCAAGGAGGCATATTTCCTGCACAAGAATTCCACTATGAGTCACAAGCGATTATAGAAAATAACGAAAAATTTGGTGATGTATAACACCTAAAAAATTCACAGCATAATTTAACGTTTACCTTCTTTCGAGATAAACCTGGTCTTATTAGTGTTTCCACAAACCGATGTTGGGGTAGGATCCTCGGTGGATTTTCTCTCCTTCTCTTGATCGAAAGGAAAGTTTCTTGAGAAAAATGAAAAATTGGAAGAGAAATGGTATTATAGATTCAAATATCTAGATCCCACAGACTTACCTTGTCAAGTCTAGTATTTAATTGGAGGGTGTACAACATGATCTTCATAATATTCAGAAATCAAAACAAGATCCGTGCATTTCTTGGGAGTTAATGTGTTGTAAGTTAATGGCATGAAGGCCTGTTGTTCCTAATTTATCGGTGCATAGTATCGGAGATCGAGAGTATTCATTAAGTGCCATTTTCCTTTGACAACATCCTACCAACATCGATGATCGTTCAACAAGGTATCCTTAAACAAGTTATTCATGTATTGCCAGTTTCGAGGGGAATGACACGACAAGAAACTGACATTTCATGTTCATTGGTGACCCTAACCTTTGAATTAACAGTTATGAATTGTATCAAACCTAGTGGTAATCCTCCGCACAAGTTATTCTAGACATAATCTCCATCTGGCTGCTAGATCTGTGTTAAAATGGATGGACGACTTCAATTGACCCAGAAGGAAACATACGGTCTAGATCTCTCTGTAGTATTCACATTGGAGAAAACATGTATGTTAAGTGCTTTATTATGTTTAAAAATTTCCGATGGCCGATGTGTGCATCGACATCAGAAGTTTTCTATGACCCTTACACTCTTCTCTTGTTGGTAGAAAAATTCAATGCCGACCTTCATTACCGTACAATATAATGTAGATGTGATGACGTGGCGGATGAAGTGGAATATAAGTTTCAAAGGATGACGTGTAATTTATCGTGACGATATAGGTTGTCTACATGGATAGACATGTGGCATGTGACGTGGCAAGTGCGAAAGGTGACATGGAAAAACTATTCATTGAAACAAACACTACTTGGTGGTAAACATCAACGGTCAAGTTTTTCCCTTATAAACAAACACTACTTGGTGGTAAACATCAACGGTCAAGTTTTTCCCTTATACCTGATCGACGACTAAGATTGCTTTCTTGGTTCCCATAATTGATCGACATCGTGAGAACTCTACCTTTTGTTGTGCTAGACTTACCAGGAGTTTTTTTCTGATGCCGATGGTTTATTGACAATCAGTTACATCCTTTGAATCTTGGAGATGCTAACACATTTTCCTAATGACCGATGGATTATTGATGCTCGACAAAATTTGTTCCACTTCAAAATGCACGAAAATTTCCATCGATCCCAATTATAGGCAATTATTTTAGACTTATTTTCCCCCATCTCTCGATGAGTTCATCGACAATTATTTGAAGAAGGTTGCGACTTGCTCGTTTTTCAATTCTTTCTTTCCTTTCTTCTTTCCTGATGCAAAACATGAGATTTTTTTGTATTTTATTTAGATTTTAAATGAAAATAAAACAAAGGAAAAAATGCATAAATTTAACAAATGATAAATATGCAACCTATGTAAAGCCAAAAGGAGAAGGTGTAAAATAACTAAAATGAAAAGTGGTACCCAAAAATTGAAAAATTTAAGGGTTTTTTGAGGACTCAACACATACCATTCCCATCCATACTTATCATCTTCCACACTTCTTCCTTTTCATTTCTTCATCTTTTGGGTTTTTAGACTTATTGACCCAAGAAGTGCTTGTACCTCATTTCATGGGAAGAAGGGGATAAAGGACCAGAGGTGTTGTAGATGGAGAAAGATAAGATCCATAGATTATCCTCTATATGTTCTCCCTAAGGTCCTGAGAGAAATGAAATGCTTCTCCATAAAAATAAAGGACCTGTAAAATAAAACACATAATTAAATAAATGTCCTACTTATTGAGGGGATGCATTTGGCATTTCCTTTTACTTTCCTTGCACATGAAAATCTATGTTTTCTTAGCTTCAAGTGGCATTAAAATTCTCCATACTTTCCATTGCACATATCACTCAATTCTTTGGACCATAATCAATTAATGGAAAATAAAGGCTTTGGAAAAATTTTGCATTACAAACGAGGATGCAACACACCCTCTACAAAGGAACCCATAAATGAGACAATATGAGCCCTTGTATGTCAATAAATCCCATGCCCAAAATTCATAACCCTGCCCACCTCATACTCTTTTACATAACTTAGAGAGAGTCTTCCTGGGAAACACTCCTTGAATTGGGTAATGACCTACCCAATAGGGCACCATGACAACCCTCCCATACTTAAATTTGGGAAGTTGTATAAAGTCTTTGAGAATTTGTTTATTTTGAAAGGGGGGATTTGATGCACATGTTTGGGTGGTTATTTGATTAAATATCACTTATTTGGAATGATACATGTGACTTGTGGACCCATTGGAGGGCATACTTGTTTGTCTTTGCAGGACCTTCCTAGGTGAAAGATTTTCCATGGAGGAACTTGGTCACTTGGACCTTCATAGGGGATTGAAGCCCACATGATGGATGATGAAGCCCCACTCATTGCACACTTGAGATGATGAAAATTTCATTTGGAGGCTTTGAGACAACATCTGATGATTGTGGCCCCTGAAACCTGAATGATGTCCTTGGGAGGCCTAGGATATCATACCCTATCCCTTGAAGTCACCTTGGATGTTGGAGTTTTGATGGGATTTGATGGTTCTAGTGGTGAAGTGATGTGATTTTATGGAGAGAGATACGTTACTTGTCACTCTATCACATGATGAGTTGACACATTTCCTTTGAAGGCCGAATGATCTTCACTTGGAGGCTCAATGTCTCTCCATTGAGGCCTAACGTCACCCTTTAGGGCATGGTGTCACCCTTCTAAGGGATTAATTTATGTAATTTTATATTTTTAAGTTGTAAAAGGAAAATAGAGGAGGCAAACCTCTTCTAATTTGTTGTTGGATTTTTAAAAGTGGACAAATTTGTTTTAGGTGACCTCATATAAATATAGGTCACCTCACTTTTATTTTATAATCATGGTTTTGAGAATTACATACTCTCTTGGATGAATTTTTCCCCCTACTTGGGAAATTCGCTCCACCTTGTCTCTTGTGATTTTGGATGATTCTACCTTTCTATTGGTGACTCTTATATTGGTGAAAGAAGGCTAACACTATCTCTTGATGATTATTTGTTAGCAATTGTGGTAGAATAGTCTTGATAAGTAAGGTTTTTTCATGCTATATCTTGAACTAGGTAAGGAATTCCTGCAATTGTGTTGTTTTTTCTTGGTTTTAATGTTAAATTTTGTTAAACCTTTGAAGGAGTATAAGGGCATACACCGTCCATCAAGATATATCTTTACTACCATTGAAAACACCATTTTGAAAAGATTGCTACAAGGAGTAAAAGGGCTTACACCTTTGTAGATTCATCTTGCTAAGATTTATTTTCTCTAGGGAGTAAAAAGGCTTACACACCTAGAGAAGTGATAAACCCTATCTCCTAAACAAGAGACCCCATAATCCAATAGATAAGGCACTAATATACTTGCACTGGAGATTGAATATTATGCATTGGTGAACGTGATATCAAGGAGTTTGAATTGTTTGAGTTTTGAATTGGATTTTACATGATTTAAGCTACATTGTGCCCTAAGGGAATCTTGATTAGCCAATTGATCTGATTTTTGTAATAAAATTTATTCTACAACCAATAGGGATGCATCAAACTCATCTTCTTTTCATACTTTACTCACTATTCTACCATTAAATTTCACTTGTAAGCTTTGGTAATTGTTCTACTGGTTATAAACTATCTTTTGAGTGGTTTACTTACTGATTTTAGTGTTTAAAATTTGTTGTTGTAGCAATAATTTTATACATCCATAAGGATGTTAGAAATATTGCTGATTAAACCTAATAACAACCCTTAAATTTCTGTCAAAGTCTTGCTCTAATTATTGGAAAATTGTCTACTCATTGTTAGCTTTTTCTCATCATTGACTGGTAATCAAGTGGTTTCTACCATGTTCGACTTCAAAACCTATAATCGGATGGTTAGATTCATACTTAAGAATGAAAAAAATGAAGACCCTGGGTCATGTCATTATGGTCCAATATACGATGGAGTATTCATGATTTATATTGATACATAGATCCACTTTGTATGTCTTGTGGCTATGTCAGAATTATATTTTTTTAAAGCATAGATCCACAGTGTATTATGAGTGGCCATGTTGATTCACAATGACATGGATCCATAGTGTATTTTTAGTGGCCATGACTCATTTGACGCTTTGTGATCTAAGTATGGGAATGCCTACCTTGGACAATGGTATATTATTATGCTGATGCTTGATTGTTTACAGGTCCCCGACTAGTGTGCTCTCTGTTCCCAACACACACACATTTTACAAAGTATTTCGGTTGTCATGAGTTCCAACCTCGTACTTTAGGGGGAATTATGTTACACATTATTTCGGTCATCTTAATGATCCATCGAGAACCATGTTTTCATGTTCCCAAAAGAGCCTATTTTCATGATAAAGGTGATTGGCTTTCTTTTCCAAAAATCTTGTTAAAGAGGGTCATCGTAGGCTAGGCATAAGATACAGTGAGACGATGCTTGATCGTCTCAGTCTGCCCTAAAGTTGGTCTGTGATGACTCTGCAAGATGCTATACAGCTAGGGTGCGATAATGCCAAAAATATAAGAAGAGGTCGACCTTCATGAAAGTTCTAGAAGATGAGGTGGCATCTATATGGTTGGGGTAATACTTGCTTCCCTGATTTGGTGGGATTACCCCTATCTCTTTAACCATCTCTCTTTCCCCTATATAAGGAGGTATTTCTCATGGAAAAGGCTAAGGTTAATGAAGGTTGAAAGTGGCTAAGATTGTATGGAGAGTTCTGCATTGAGTCACTCTTGAGGGATTCATTTCAATTCATAAAGTCATTGTAGATCTTCTTCGTTGAAATTTGGAGCAAGTGTGTGTTGGAGAAAAGAGTCATCAGAAGGGGACCTTGCAACATCAAGGCTTCGGTTGTAATATCCACATTCACTTTAATATAATGCAGTGACATGTTTCTTTCTTGTAAAACTCTTATCGTTTTATTGTATGATTCCTTGATCACATACATAGGTTCTCTTTCAATATGCTATGTTGATTTCACTTTGGTTGGCTTGTGTTCTCTTTCAGGTCTGATATAACAGGAGCACTGGAGTGTATCTAGGACAATGATGACAAGAGGAAGTGATATTTAAACAATATGTCACTCATCTTTCATTTTATAGTAAATTAAATTATTAGAATTTAGGGAAAGTGTCATACACTGTCTTGTTTTTTTCTAGATCTAGGTGGATCTAGGGAGATCAGTTTATGTCCTCATTTACCGATAAGTCCCATAACACATCGATGAAGGGTTTTTTGTACCCTTCCTTATTTATATGTGCATGAGATTTCCATTTATATTTATCTTTATATTTATGATATTTGTGGCTTCCATCTTGCACAGTGAGTGCATGCACCCTTGAGCCTTTGATTGTGCCCATGTTGATGAGCTTGGTTTGCTCTTGTGTCAGGGATTCAATAAAGTCCTCAAGAAAAGGAATCTTCTAGGTGGATCCAAAGGAAAATCTGACAGAATGGAATGTGGATATGAATACAGGGAATTTAGGACCAAGCTTGGAGAGAATGGTAAGAACCATTTGTTTCTCCTCCTTTGATTTAAACCCCGCAAGATTTGATTTGCGAAAGTAAATCCTTGAATTTAGTAAATAAATCTTGGATATTGTCGAATATTTTTGGATTCAATGTGATAAGTTCCAACTCCAACATGTGTCCCCTCATCTCATCATGTTTTCCAAAGAGACCTTCCAAGGTGGTCCAGGCTTCATTGGGAGTCTTACAGGAAGATATGTGAAAAAGGAGATCCGTAGAAATAAGAGTGCAAATTGTTTTGAGTGCCTCATCCAAGTGATTTAAGTACTTGGTTTTTTCTAGGGCTAATGTCAATTTTGTATTTGTATTCAAGGCTAACCTGTACATTGTCACATCTAACCCAACAATTAGTATATGAAATGCATGTTTTTAGCTCTCTGTTTGTCCATGTGTGAATGCATGATTAGAGCCCTTTAATGCTAAGTCCGTAAGTGGGATTTCCCACTCACATCAATAGGAGGTCGACCTCTTATAATTTTTTGTTGAATTCTTAAAAGTGGATAAATTGGTTTTAGGTGACCTCATATAAATAGAGGTAACCTCACTTTCATTTTATCATCATGGTTTTGCGAATTACATATTCTCTTGGCTGAAATTTTTCACTCTACTTGAGAAATTCACTCCACCTTCTCTCTTTTGATTTTTATGTTTCCACTTGTATATTGGAGGAAAAATGCTAGCGCTATCTCTTGGATGCTTATTTCTTTGAAATTTGGTGGAATATTCTTGATAAATAAGGTCTTTCCATTCTATATCTTGGATCAGGTAATAAATTTCTGCAATTTGTATATTTTCTTCTTGATTTCAAGGTTAATTTTTCAAAACCATTGGAGGAGTATAAAGGAATACACCCTCCATCAAAATCTATTTGTGTTTTCATTGAAAAGGTTGTTTTTAAAAGGTTGCTACAAGGAGTAAAAGGGTTTACACCCTTGTAGATTTACCTTGTTAAGGTTATGTTTTTTCTAGGGAGTAAAAGGGTTTACACCCCTAGAGAAGTAAATATAAACCATAGATCATAAACAAGAGACCCCATAACCCAATAGATAAAGCACCAATATACTTGCATAGGAGAATGAATATTATGCATTGGTAAACCTGATATCAAGGAGGTTGAATTGTCTAAGTTTGAAATTTGATTTTGCGTGCTTTAAGCTACATTGTGCCCTAAGGGCATCTTGATTATCCAAATGATCTCATTTATGTAATAAAATTTATGCTACATCCAATAGGGCTACAACAAACTCATCCTATTTTCATGATTTACTCACTATTCTACTGCTAAACTTCACTTGTAAGCCTTTGTAATTGTTCTATTGGTTATAAGCTCCCCTTTGGATGGTTTACTTTTTGATTTTAGTGGCCAAAAATTACTACTATTTAAATAGTTTTCTACATCCATAATTTTTTTACAAATATTGTTGATAAGACTTACTAACATCCCTTAAATTACTATCAAAGTATTGCTCTAATCATTGGAAAATTGTCTACTTATTGCTAGCTTTATTTCCAACATCTTGCACTTAATTTTGATGTTAATGTTGCAACTATCATAACTTGTTTACTACTGGTATATATATTTCCATACTACTGCAATTTGGGATAGAAAAATTACTTGCTACATCCCCATTGATTTTGAGGCTTCTATTATCATATATTGTCTTGTTATGGGAAGGTTTGACATTGTTTTTCAGGTATACTACTTTGGAAACCACTCACCATCTCACTAGACTCATTCTTAAGCCTCATTTCCACTCTTGACCTTGAGCTATATGGGAATCCTTCATATCTTTTCACTTTTCATTGAAATCCCCCTAGGTTCACCTGGGATTCCCCCATTGTGGTGATTTTATCATCACTAAAGTGAGGGGAGTGTTTATCTAAGGTGACAATGGGTAGATAATCTCGTAGTTGTCACACTTTTATGGTTTGGGTTGAGATTTTACCAAACTAAAATATGTGCGATAACACCTCTAAAATGGATGAGAGGGTGTCATGTATCCCTTGGCAGTATGGTGGTGTCAGGGGTGAATGCGCTATTAACTCTCATTTGTTTTAACCTCTGATGTCGTTCAACAACCATAGATCATCCTTGATCTTCATCGTTAAATCTGGGGTGCGAACAGGCTGTGTGTTGTAGGTAAGGTATGGATGGACCCCACTAGTAGCATGGAACACTACGGTTGTGCCATGTGGCAGTTGGTATGTGTGGGGTCCTTATTATTTTAATATTGAATTATATATATTAATGTAAAGGTAAATGATAAATGTAAGAAGAAGAGAGAGAGGAGGTGGTGATGGGGGATGATGGGGTAGGGATAGGTGTCCAAAGGGGTGACATGGAATCCCCTCTAGGTGCCATGTGAACTTTTGGTGCCACATCAACATCCACATCGGTAGATTGCCACATATGTAGATAATAGCCTATGTTTCAAAAAAAAAACACTATGGAGCCATTTTCTTATTTTGGCCATTACTAGAGAATAATAACTCATATTGAGATAAACATTTTGGGTTTTTTCCACAGTGAGGAGATCTACAAAAGTGCCAATGAGGGCCACTGACCATTTTTGCTTGAATTTGTCAAAAAGTTCAAAACATTGATTTTTAAAGATATGGGTCTAGATCAGTGGCCGAGATCCAGACTAAGCTGAAATTTTTGGAGAGAGTCGAAAAGAAGACATGAAAATATTTGGTGAAGGAATTGGATAAAATCTAAGGGGCTTGGAATGGGGATGCAGAAATAGGCCAAAATCCAGTATTCTAGGCCTTTTTAGGGAGTTTTGAGATTTAAAGATTAAAAGTGCTCCCAGATTAAAAGAATGGAAAATTTGATTTACTTGACATTTTATATATGCATCAAGATAGACAACTTTGGATTAGTGATTTTTTTCTAGAAGTGCACAATTTTGGAGATAGACAATTCTGCTAAAATTCCAATTCTGATTTTTTTTTTGTAAAAAGGACAAAGTTGCAAATTCTAAATTCTTGTAGAATCTTATTGGAGGAATATATGGAAAATATGAAGATTTTTTCATGTGTTCACCATAATGAATATTATTAGTTCATAATACATAAGTTTTCTTGTTTCTTGATGGATTTTCTTCTGCAGTTGACAAAAGTTGGCCTTCCAGTAAAATTGCACCAGTGAAGAAAATGCACAAATTGGGTGAAAATGGATTTTTAATTGCACCAGTGAAGAAAATGCACAAATTGGGTGAAAATGGATTTTTCAGAAAGCCATAACTTTCAACATAGAGATCAGATCAGGGCATAATAATAGTCATTGGAAATATGATTTAGAGGAGAATAATATTGAAATATTGTAAATTGGATAAGTGTGACATGGTTCTTCATGAATTGAGAATAAGAATCACTTATAACATTAATTGACAAAATTATTATAATATGCATACTCTATCAAAATGGTTGCTTGCATATTTTGCATAATTAGAGGTATAAGTAGAAGAATTCAAGTTTAGGATTGCAAATTAGAGACATGGAGGATGCATGGGGAGCCTATAGTCATGAGAAAGAGCCAAAGGCCAA
>CBVK0103400960.1:0-10149 GCA_900067695.1 Picea abies | reverse complement strand
GCATACATTCTTGCATTTTCTGCTTCCATGAATGTGCATAATGTATTTCACATCTCTTTGTTTAAAAAGTATGTGCATGATCCTAACCATGTTGTTGATTGGAATTTGATTTAGGTGGAGCCAAAAGGAGACATTTAGGTCCAACTGAGGTGCATATTAGACAGGAAGTTCAAGGTTCTCTACAATCGAGCCATAGGAGTGGTAAAGGTTCAGTGGACTTGCTATGATCATGAAGATGCTAATTGAGAGCATGAGGATGCCATGTAGGAAGAGTACCTACAAATGTTTGAATACTTTTGAAATTTTGATTTGTCTTTTGTATACACACTGAGGATAGTTCCAAAATAAGGGGGAGGGGATTAAAGTCCAGAGTTCTTGTAAAGTTGAAAAGGTCAGATATCCTAGGAAATGTAATACTTTGAATCTTTTTAATAATAAAATACATTGATGGTTGTAAGACAAAAAATGAAAGAGATAGGGGGACTATGATTCCATGAGAGAGGGGGGGATAAAGGGTCTAAGTCCTTTTATTATACTTTATTCACCCACCTTGGATTTATTTGGGAAAAGTGGTTATGTTAGATTCTTGGGGAAGCCACATGGTGCATTATTGAATGTAATTATATAAACCGTGTTTTTGGTCATCATTATTGAATGTAATTATATAAACCGTGTTTTTGGTCATATGGGGGTTCCTCAATTGTTTTTCCTTATGTTGTTCCTCATACATTCTTTTTCATCCTTGGTCTTGTTCTAGGCATGGAAAATGAATTATGGGAGGAAAAGAGCCATTGCTTGTTGGTTGTAGGTAACTCTTGATTATTCCAACAAGGAATTTATGCACGTGTGCATGAGAATGATTATAGTCATAAAAGAACTAACCACAGCTGAGAATCCTTGGAGTTTCCAACATTGATATTTCTTGAACACTAGCACTGGAGCCTTGGAAAATAAGTGGAACATCCTGAGGGATTGCATTGCAGAGAAAGGGGTTCATTTCTTTGGGTGGTGCAAGCTAAGGGGGAAGAGTGATGGTAAAATAGGATTGCTACGTGGTTGAGAAAATTGTGAGAGCTTGATAGTTGGTTGTGTGTGTTAGAGTCGGCCTAAGACCCGCCCATGTAGATTCATAGCCTCAAATCAGGGGTGACATGTTGTTGAGATCTAGAACAATAGTATCTATGGTTGGGTGGAATGTATGACATCTACAACCAGTTAGTGAATGATTATTTAAAGCTAATTTCTCTTTGTATTTTCTCTATAATTTATATTCCTTTGTTTATTAATTATCTATGAGATGTGGTTATATCATGCATGTTTGTTTTTAATGCTATACATGACATGTTATTCATTTACGTTTTATAGGGGAAATCTAGTCGACTGCAAGTGAAGTTGACCAAATACTAAAGGAGAAAAACAACCTGGTGAAATGAGTTGACCAACAATTAAAAAAAATGTCTAGAGAGTGAATTTGATACTCAACAAAAAAAGAAAAACATCCAGGGGGGGATTTGATAACAACCTGGTGAAATGAGTTGACCAACAATTAAAAAAAATGTCTAGAGAGTGAATTTGATACTCAACAAAAAAAGAAAAACATCCAGGGGGGGATTTGATAAGTAACAACAAATAAAAAAACATTTGGAAGGATAATTGGGTGACCAATAGAAGATACAAATGTTTGGGGGTGAATTGGGTATTTGGTGAAGAAGAAAAACATGTATATGGCTCATGGGAAAAATAATAAATGCCCAAGCAACACCATATTGCAAAGTATGGTCTGTATATGACCCGTGGGAAATGAAAACAAACCAACATTGTTGAGAATGTGATGCATGGCCCATGCACAAAGTGTAGACACTAGCTAGCAACAAATTCAACTCTGGGAGTGAGAGAAAATTCCCCAACGACTCTTAAAAATAATTATAAACTTCTAAGTAAACAATAGTGGCTTGATTAGGAGAGTCATTGATTTCTAAGTAAACAATAGTGGCTTGATTAGGAGAGTCATTGATTTCCAAATTTGAAATGGATGTGCATGCATGGTTAAAGAGTATTTGGACTGGATTACTGGATCATGGGACCCATATCCATGGAGAACAAACTTGAATCATAATTGGCATAATTTTATCTTTGCTAAAACAATACACAAACAATCGTTAAATTACAGTGCACACCATTTAAAATTCATAGATAATGCATCCACACACAATAACCATACATAAACATATAATTTACCCTATAAACTCAAGTGGGAAACAAACATTCAATTGGGTTTGATGAGTCTCTTTATTATTCAACAATGGGCAAGTTACATGATCTCTAGTTCATCTCTATGCTCCTCAATGACATTTTGGCATCCTCTTTACATCACTCACAACCAAAGAACCCCTCTCTCATTGTGGGAAAATATGATATATGAGAGTGGGTCACCTTGGAGGATAGATGGAAGGTCAGGCATCCCCAACGCTTCATCCTGTACCCCAGTCCGTTTCTCCACCTCCTCCTTATTTGTTTATCTTTTCTCCTAGTGGAAAAGGTCACATGCATGGCTCATATTTTATTAATACATTATTTCTTTATGTACAACAATATACTGCTTGAATTCACATCTCATATGTTTGACTTAAGACTAACAACAATATACTGCTTGAATTCACATCTCATATGTTTGACTTAAGACTATATTGAATACAAGGGTAGACATTAATCGTGATGGCATGGGGCCCTTCATGCCAACTTGTTGATCTAATTCAGTGTCCATATCCTTAAAAATATTCCATATTGATCATCCTAGAGCCTATAATGATAGCCAATTGTTCTTTTTCAGATCCAATTCAAATCACACCTCCCCATTGGGATGATTTTTCTATCCAAAATATGCCAATGATAAACAAGGGAACTTTTTGTAATTTTGTTCCTCTCTTACCATTTCTGTTTTTCTTGGATTCTTTCCTTTGAGACCTATCTACCATATTTCTTGATGTACTCTGTGAATTTCCTACACCTTGTGTTGTAGAATTGTGTCTTTCTTCAAATATTGAAAAACCATGATGTGCAAGGTCTTCAATAGTAGGAAGAACCTGATTTTCTTCCTCCTAATCCAACATAAAAGGTTTGAAAAAATTCAAATATTCCATGTTCACCACTAATCTGATCTGCATATAAGGTGGAAATTTTATCCTAAAGGTGTTCTCATTCACCCGCTCAATGATGTCAAATGGTGTATATCTAAGGAGATTGAGTTTCTTTGTTGCTCCTTGAAATCATTACTTATAGATATAGAGCCACACCTTTTCTCCAACATGGAATTTATAATCCTCCCTATGTTAATCATTCTTGGGTTGTACAATTGCTAGCTCTTCTCAAGCTACTCTTGAACCCTTAGATGCACGATCTTGTCCATGAATTTGCTTGCCTTTTTTTCATCTCCTTGCAACCATACTTATTCCTTATGTGACCCATACATGATATCAAATGGTGAAGGATGTAAATAACCAAAACAAGTCTCGAAAGGAGACTTATTGGTGGAAGAATGGAGTGTTCTGTTGTAGGAGTGTTGAATGTAGACTAGTTGCTCATCCCAAGTCTTTAGATGTTTGATATTATAGCCTCTCAACAATTGTACCTATGTCATGTTAATAACATTAGCTTGTCTATTAATATGAGGATGGAATGTAGTATAATACTTCAACTTGGCATCTATTCTCTCCCAAAGCATTGTCCAAAACCTGCCCAAGAACATACTATCTGGATTAGATATGATGGAGGTTGGAAATATGAAATGTACCCATACATGAATGAAAAATAGACCAGTTTCTTCTCTTCTAGAGATTGTCTTCTTACATGGAATGAGCGCATGCATGTTTCTGAAAAATTCTACCATGAAAAATAAATAGTCATGGCCTCTACGATTCAGGAAAACCTCCAACAAAATCCATGGAGATACTCTCCTAAGTCCTACTAGGTACTGGCAATGGTATGTACAAACAAAATTTTTGGTTGCTTGGCTTGCTAGTGCTGCAAAGAATAAAACCTCTAACAAAATTTTCCACATTCTATTGTATCTTTGACCAATAGACATACCGTTGTAGATTCACCACTATTTTTGTCATGGAAAAATGCCCAACAACTCTAAATGTTGTGTGCTTCTCTCATCAACTGAAATCTTTTGTCCCGGGGTATGTATTGTTTGTTAAGCTTGAATAGTATCCCATATTGTAGGTGGTATTCATTTCCTTCCATGAAATTTAACGAACTCTCCTTCAACTTCTTTTAAACTCTTCTAAAATATTCATCTCCCTCGTAGTCTTCACTCAAAAGTTCATGAGTGAACAACTCAAGCTGCATTATCATTCCAACTGCTACAATATTTTTTAGTGGCGGTCGAGAGAGCATGTCTGATCCTATTTGTGGCTCCTTTCTTTTACATAATCAGTAAATAAAATTGTTGAAATAAACCTAACCACTTATAATTCCTCGCCTGCTACATTTTGATCTGAGTTTGTAGATACATAAGGGGTTGATTATCTATGTGTATAATGGTTTCTTTTCCCAAAAGATAATGCTTCCACTTCTTCATTTCTTGTACAATCACAAAGAGCTCTCTATCACACATGGGGTTGTCAAGTACTACTCCATGAAACAAATATGAATGGTAGCACACATGCCTTCCTCCTTGCAATATGAGTACCGATCCTAATGCATACACATTAGTATATGTCTCTAGCGCAAAAGGTTGCTGCAAATTTGGCATGGCTATGAATGGAGCATCACTGATTCTCTCTTATGTTTTGTAATGCACCCAACCTAAATATGGGTCATGCCATTGCTAAAAATACCAATAAAATTTTATGATACCAAATCTAAATGAAAAAATAACACACAAAAAATGACATTCAAGCTTATGCAATGGCCCATGCTAATTAAAAACGTAAATTCCAGTAATTAAATGTGCACAATGACAACTAAACAAATTCAACAACATAACCAGATATTTGCATGAATTAGTCTACTCACAAAATGAAACAATAACCCCAAAATATCTTATAGTGAAAATCACAACATCTATATCAACAATTAACATAAATGTACATAGCAAATAAGAACACTTATCTTATGAAATACACAACCCCCTGCACAGGATGGATGTTCCTCCCAACCATAGACTTTCTTTTCTAGTTCTCAACATCAAGTCACCCCTGAGCTGGGGCTATGAATACACAAGAGATGATGGTCCCAAAGGCTAGAAAAGGTCCCCTTCTCAACAGTTAATCACCACAACTAATTCCATTCAACTAGCTCTCTTCCCCACAACCTACATAGTGCAGGGATGGCATCCCCCTTCACTGGTCATAGTCACTCAGTCCTTCCCACTCCCCTCCAAGGCTTCCAACACAAGTTGGACAAGAAATCTCTCTGTTGGGATATCAATAATTCTATAGTTGCAATAGAAATTCACACAACAACAAAACACTTACTTCTCTTGAAAAGTTTTGAACAAAATATTGCTCACAGACCTGCAACCTCTCTTCCCATGAAATTAAAACTCCAAATAAATATCATATATTCCCACTATGGCTGCCTTCAAGCTTCAACACTCATAACTCTCTTGTTGTCCAAAACAATCTGTGTTAAAATTTCTCTACATGTAAAAAATGTGAATGATTAATTCTTCCCCCTCTACCCATACAAAATTCCTACATTTTCCCAATATAGTTGACTGCTCACTCCGCCCAATGTTGATTGTAATTCATCCTGATGCTCCCCAATAACTATGGGATGTGAATTTTACACCCACCCTCTTACATGAGTTTAATGATTGGTATCTCATACACTCAAAAATAAAATGGAAGGTTCATAATAAGGATAATTTAGAAAGAAAGGGTTTGGGTTTAAATGGACATGGGTAAACTCTCCCCCTTGGACCCCTTCCCTCTCTTGTGAAACTAAGCCCCAAAATCTCCGTCTGTGTCCATATGTAGCTGACAATACATTTGATTTATTATATTCAATACACATCATTTACATATTAAATTTATTGTCCCTCGACCATACAACACATTTACAATATACATCTCTAGTTTGGAGTTTGAAAACATGGATGTTACATTCTCCTCCCCTTACAAACTGCACTTCCTTAGTTCACATAACCATACAATTTACACATTGGCATATATAAGAATATAACATAAAAATACTTGATAATTCCACAACTCAATGAATCACACAAATATTCCAACCAACAACTCTCTTTTCCCCTTAACCTACATCAATTGGACATGAAATCTCAGAGTTGTGGCTCTAATAACTCCAATTGCCAAAATGGAGTCTTCATGCACTGATGTACAAATGTACATTCAATCTTCTTCAAAATTTGCAAACATTTGCAAGTATGCTTCTTGCATGGCTTCCTCATGATCCCACATAGCGTATTCATGACCGTTGTAGGCCCATTGAACCTTTACCAAGCTGATGGATTTGTTCCTGAGTACTTTGACTTTCTGGTCTAGGATACACACTGGTTCCACCTGAAAGTCTCCTTTGTGTTCCACCTGGATCACAGTCCAATCAATCACATGATTAGGATCAAGTATGTGTTTTTTTAATAAAGACACATGGAGTGAGTTATGAATTCTCATGGATACATGTAATGCTAGTATGTATGCAACTGGCCCTATATTTTCTAAGATCTAAAAAGGCCCACAGAATCTCGTTGCCAACTTTGGGAAACTTCCCAATTTCAATGAGCTCCTCTTGGCTTTAAATTTTAAAAACACATGCTCTCCCACGTTGAATTATTTACGTGTTCTTTTTTCATCATATCTCTTCTACTCGTATTGTGCAATTTTTGAATTATGCTTGATCTTTACCATCAAATTTTCCATTTCCCTTAACAATTCTAGACAAATCATTGCTCTTTCTATTGGGTTAAGCCAACTTACTAGTGTGTTGTATTTTCTACCATACAACGCTTCAAATGGGCTCATCTTCAATGATTTATTATACTCATTATTGTAAGCAAACTCAACTAGATGGATATAGTCCTCCAACCTAGAAGGCTTGTCCATTACATAAATTATCAACATATCTTCAATTATACGATTAATACTTTATGTCTACCCATATGAATTTCGATGATATGTTGTTCGGAAATTCATATTTGTCTCAAATCCTTCAAATAATCCCTTCCAGAAATTTGATGTGAACTTGGTGTAATACCCCAAGGTCGAGCCCCAGTTGAATTGTAATGATGTTTAATGATGTATATAGGCTGGTGAGTCAAGTATTTATAAGTTGGGAGGCTTATGTGTTTATTAGGCCAGAGATCCTAGATGTAAAGGACAATGAGCCTATTTTTGTGTATGTAATTATGTAGATCATTAATAAAAACACATCGTTGCATGTAGACCAACCACGAAGAAAGATTTATGGGGGACTAAGCTCCACTAGGAAGGGAAATGGAGGGGGGATGCGAGGCTAGGAAAAAGGGGCTAATCTTGAGGGATTAACCCAAATGAATATTATAATATATTCCTAAAATACTAAGGTTGGACATAACCTATTATCCTAAGTTCCTTTGGGGAGAGGAAAAAAATCCAAGTGGAGAGGAACGAGCTCTTGGACAGCCAAGTGTCATCCATGATGCATGTAAATTTATGTGGGAAATTCCATCATTGTGGGGGTTCGCTTAGACCATTCTGACCATTCTTTCCATCCCTTTCCCCATTCCTTCACGCACTCAGCAGGTATGCAGTCAACCATTTTTTCCATTGTTGAACCCTCTTCCATCATTAGCCTTTGTAATTTGTTGAGTCATCCCTTACCTTACCTGATTTTTCTACTGTGGTTACTTGGTTGACTCAAGAGCTAGACATAAGATGTAGGTTATCAGGCCTCTGGTTTGAAGAGGTAGGTTGTTAGGCCCTTGGTTTGAAGAAGCAAGTTTTCAGGCCTGTGAGAAATTCTCTCCAGGTGAGAGAGATTGTTGGGGAAGTGATTCCTCCTTAAGGGAGTCCAACAATAGTTACAAAGCTCTGAGAATTCCTGATCTAGATTGTTTCTGAAGCCCTAGAAGGGAAGTGGAGAAACCAATGGATTGTGGAACAATGAAGGTGTATATTCCCATGATGGGACAAGAATGTGGAGAATGAGACTTCATGAGCAGTGGACGTAAGTAGGCTTGTTGGCCCTTGACCAAGTTTTGGGAGATTCTTGGTCATAGTGACCTATTTTGAGACTTCGACAACCTGTCGAAGGAGGAGCGCAAGACGAAGCGGAGATCACGGGATCTCAGCCCACTTTTGGATCCTTTTTGGGTTTTTGGAAATATGTAACAGGAATGGGATGTCGGCCCATGGGTTTAACCATGTTTAGGCCTATTTTGTATGTATAAATAGAATGAAAGGCAATGTAAGAAGAGGTTGAATAGTGCATCTATGTGATGTGAATGTATGATAAGTGCGAGTAGTGTCTGTAAGTGCTTTGTGCATGACTGTAAGAGAGTTGCAGAGCTAAGTGTAGATCCTTGTAGCAGATTGTGGAGAGCTTAGTGCTGTAACACAAGGAAGAAGGATCTAGCGAGCTGCAAAGATATTTTGTCCTGTGCGGAGTAAGGGTTTTGATCGATTTATGCTTGTAACCGATTGACTGAAGACAATAAAGAAGAAGAGTTGGTAGACGTAGCCCTAGGGTGGGGGTGAACCACGTAAACGTTGTGTTGTATTTCTTTGTGCTTGTCTTAATGTGTTTATTTCTTCTTTTGCTAAGTTCTTTAAGATGATTAGATAGATCTACTTATGCTTAGTAAGAATATTAGATCTAATCCATATGAATGTGCTTAGTTCTTTATCTGCTAGATATGACCTATCTATTGATGCTAAGTGCTTAAGTACGTTATAATAGTGTAAATGTTGTGAAGCCCTGCTTTATCAATGAAGTAATTAATGATTATGTATTAAGGAATTGATGGTGCTAGTGCTTATTAAGTAGTACAATCACAGATCTGTGTCCCATCTAAGGTTGCAGACACCTGAGTCTTGCAACAACCCTTGCCTCTACCTCGGGTGAGACTTCATATTCTTCGCAGGTGTTGCCGAAAGGGCCGATAGTTAGGGTTTTGTTCGTGTGTTGTTGTAGCGTTGAACCCTGGGTCTGCCCCTGTGCCAACAAATGGTTTTGTTGCTAGGACATGAAACTGTGATTGTTGGGAACTGAAAAAGAAGAAGCTTTGTGCAAAGAGTTGACCTGGAAGCTTTGTGCGTAGATCTGTGCCCTAGTGCATATTATTCTACTTGACTTATAAAGCTCTGTGCTAAAGAAAATAAGTCGGATCTGAAAGAAAGAAGCCTGATTTGAAGAAAAGAAGATCAGACCTGGAGGAAAGAAGTAAGATCTAAACTCTTGGTGCTCTAAGAAAGGTAAAAATAAGAATTTCTGATTAAAAGAGGTAAGATTTGCAAGGTTTGTGCCCTAATAAAGGTAAAGATAATGAATTTTTTTAGATTTGAATGATTTATGCTCTGTAGAAGTAAGATAAGTGGAAATGTTTTTTTGTAGAGTATGGATCTAAGTATGTTTAATAAAAATTGTCCTAGTTTGAAAACTAGGGTATTGATAGATGAAAGAAGATTTGATATTAATAGATCTGACAAGAATAATGACAAATATGTTATACCTATGCATAGAAAGAATGTTTGGACTAACGAATGGATGCAGGATCCCATAAAGAATGTATTTCAGGTTATCTCCTATGATCCTAGTGCGCACTACAGAAGAGGCCGGGGATCATTTAAAAGAAAGAGAGAATTAACCCTCTGTTATAGTTGCAGAAGACTGGGACATCTGGCTAAGAATGCCCTGGTGGAAGACCTAGTTGCCTCTGTTGTAAAGCTCTAGACCATGAAGTATTGGATTTCCCTATAATGATTGCTAATCTTGAAAGTATGAATATAAGACAAGAAAACCCTAAGTCAGATCCAAAAACAGAGATTATGGCATAAATCTAGAAAGAAACTCTGAATAACCACCGACATGTCAGATTATTAGAAATCTTCAAAGGAAAAGAATGCATCTAAGAAAGAATAGGAGACTTCGACATTGACTGTGTTCTAGATGAGGAAACATAGGTGAATATCATGATAGAGAGAA
>CBVK0103400928.1:0-11289 GCA_900067695.1 Picea abies | reverse complement strand
CCGCTGGCATCGCACTTTACCTGGAAGGTTTTTTGAAAATCTGGCAGCACCAAAATTGGTCGCTCGGTTATCTTCTGCTTCAACAATTTGAAGCTTCTTTCAGCCTCAGCGGTCCACTGAAAATTTTTATGCCGCTTCCTGACCGTATCCATCATCGCTGCACTGATTCCGCTGAAATTCCGTATGAATTTTCTGTAGAAGCTTGCCAAACCATGAAAGCTCCGTACCTCAAAAACATTTCTCGGCGATGGCCAATTCCTGATCACGTCCACCTTCTCAGGATCCATCTTTAACTCATTTGCCGAAATTACAAAACCCATATATATGAGTTCTGTCTGCATGAACGAGCATTTCTTCAAATTAACCAGCAGTTTCTCCTGCTGTAATCTTCTCATCACCATGGCCAAATGCCTCAAATGCTCTTCCCTGGTCTTACTAAAAATCAATATATCATCCAGGTACACCACCATAAATTTTCCAATGAACTCCCACAGGACTTCATTCATTAGCCTCATAAAAGTGTTGGGTGCATTTGTCAAGCCAAACGGCATGACCAGCCATTCATACAAACCCTCGTTTGTTTTGAACGTTGTTTTCCACTCATCTCCTTCTCTCATCCGGATCTGGTGGTATCCGCTCTTGAGATCAATCTTCGAAAAATAATTTGCCCCGCTCAGGCAATCCATCAAGTCATCCATCCTCGGCAATGGAAATCTGTACCTGATGGTGATCTTATTGATCGCCCTGGAGTCTATACACATCCTCCAGCCTCCATCCTTCTTCGGACTCAGTACCGTTGGAACGGCACATGGACTTAGAATTTCCCTCACCAGTCCTTTATCCTGCAGATCCTGTACCTGCCTTCTGACCTCCTCATTCTCCTGAGGTGTCAACCTATACGCTGCCTTATTCGGCAAACTCGCCCCTGGAATAAGGTCAATATGGTGACTCACGCTCCTCACTGGTGGCAACGAACGAGGTATTTCGTCCACGATGATATCAACAAACTCCCCCAGCAGTTGTTGAATCTCCTCTGGCAAGTCATCTACTCTTGTGCTTGTCAAGACAACCCTCGGCTTCCTGACAACAAAGAACTGTGGATCCTCATTCTTCTCCAACTTTGTGAGAAGCTCTTTTCCACTCATTAGAAGTATCTGGCTTCTAGTTTCAGGCTTTACTTCCTTATCTTTATCCTTTATCGGAAGCAACTTATGGAGTCTCCCCTCCTTCTCCAAGGTGTACGTGTTCATCCTCCCATCATGAACAACATTTATATCATACTGCCATGGTCTCCCTAACAGTATGTGGCATACGTCCATGGGAATGACGTCGCACAAGATCTCGTCATGATGATTCCCAATTTTAAATTTGACTAAGCACTGTTTAGTGACACTTAACCGGTGTCCTTTCTGTAGCCATGAGACCTTATATGGACTCGGGTGCTTAGTTGTCTCCAGCTCTATCTTTTTCACCATCTCAGCTGCAACGAGGTTGTCAGTGCTCCCACTGTCAATGATGACTTTGCATTTCCTGTCCTTAGCTGTGCAAGCTGTTCTGAACAGTCTGCTCCTCTGCACTGAGCTGTCCACCTCTTTTTCAGGTTTCAAAAGAATCTTATGCATCCCAAGCGATCTTCCGCTGTCTGCATCTTTGCCCTCAACATCACGCCTCTGTTGCGCCTCAACGATGTGAGCTTTTCCTCTGTCCATCTTCCTCTCTGGACAGTCCACGGATTTGTGACCGTCTTTACCACATGTGAAGCATGTGATAATTCCTCCTCTGCCTCTTCCTCTACCTCAGGTACGAGGAAACGTATTGGCATCAGCGTAATCTCCTTGCTGATCCGGTTGCTGCCTCCTCGGCTCAAAATTTTGCTGCCTCGCCTGTGAGGTTCCACCTCTCTCAGCTCTACCCTGAGGTCTCCTCCACTCCTCCTTGGGCTTCGGAGTTCTTTCTTGGGCAATGGTTTTGCCTCTGGGCTGGCTTCTGCCTCGCCCTCGTTGTCCCTGCTTGCGACTCAGCTTTTCTTCGGCCTTCAGAGCCATCTGATACGCATCCTCAACTGTGCGGATGGTCAGCATGCTCAGTTCATCCTGAATATCATACCTGAGACCATTCAGGTATCTCGCCACCTTTTCGTCATCATTCTCTCGATGACCATCTTGAATGTTGAGCCTGTAAAATTCTTCGGTGTACTCCTTCACTGTCATCAACTTCTGTCTCAGGTTCTGCATGCGCCTGAACAGAGTGATTTGGTAGTCCCTCGGAATGAACTTCGCCTTTAACTTGGCGATCATCCGATCCCAATTTTTGATCTTCTGCTTGCCTTTGGAACGTCTGTCTGCCTGCAGTTCGTCCCACCATAAGGCTGTGTGTCCCTTCAGCTTGGTGACAGCATGCCTCACCTTCTTGTCCTCTTCGATATCCTCATAATCGAAGTAGGTGTCGAGTGCTCGGATCCAATCCAGCAACTCCTCTCCGTTCAAACTCCCTTCATAAGTCGGGATGTCCATCTTCGTCTTCGAGCTCATCCTCGAAATAGCTCTTATCAACCTCTCTGTCGAGGCATCTTCCGCGGTGACCTCTTCTTGGTCATGTCCAGCTTCCTCCTCCATCTCAGGATCGCTGAACTCCCCTGCGTCAGCCCCACGCCTCTGAGTGGCCTCCATATCTTCGAGTCTCGCCCTGAGATCTCGTATCTGGTGTTCCATTTTAGCATTTCCTGCTGGCCTACCTCTTCTTCGGGCGTCCCTGTCTTCGCGATCAGGTGACTGCCTCTCTCTTCTGGGCGGCATTTTGTCTCTCCTCTCTGCTACCTGAACAAAGAGAATTCCAACTTAGCTCTTATACCACTCTGACGACAACCCCGCTCTCGCAGCAGGCGGTCGCTCCACCAGGACCTTCTTTCCCTCACAGGCCGGAGAGCTTTGATGCTCCTCCACTCCCATATCGGGACTTCCTATTACCCACAGGAATACTTCTCGACGAATTCCCCTTCGCGATTCGGGAATTTGGGCTTCACGGGTTCGCGAGCTTTATGTGCTTTCCTCCTGCACTTTGAAACTCTGATCCCCGATCCCCGAAGTCAATGGTCAATGATTCGACCTTGTCGGGGATTTCCCTGTCGGGAAATCGGTAGATGAAAGATGGTGGTTTACTCACCTCCCAACTCTCCGAATGCCGATGTGCGACACCACGTGTCGTTCTCCGCTCGGTCTCCGTGGGACCTTTCGCGACTCGTGATCTCGCGGTTTCCTCGTACTCCCTTCGCCCTTGAAATTTCCGAAGTGCCGAGTCCCGAGTCCTCGGGATCTCGTGCCACCTGTCCTTCCAATGATAGACATATAACAAATAAGCATAAAATGAAGCAAACATGCACAAGCACAATATCAACAACACACAGAGATCAAACACGTCCATGGAATTGAATCAAAGCTCTTTCCTATTAATTCAATAACGGTACATGGAGGTTCTTCCCAGACTCTCTGCTTCTTGCTCCTACTAAATGTGAATAATGACCATACAATGATACAAGGGAGGGTGTCTATACTCTGTTTTCCCTCTCGAAAGCAACTGTCTAATCTACAGTTAATTATTCTATCTACTTGCATTAAATCTAAGTAAATGCCTCAGCTACCTAAGGACGAGAGCTTATCCGCTCAAGGTCTGTTACATATACAAAGTGCGCTTCATCACATCAAGTATTAATGTTTGGCGCAGCCATATTACAATGCTCCAAAATTTGAATGCTGGCGCTGTCCAGCTGTTCTTTTTCCTCCTCGTGCTGGCTCGCTTGATTGGGTGAGCGATGCTCCTGCATCATTAATGCCATATATGGATCATATAGTTTATAGATTGCACCATGATAGAAAGTTAGCAATTCATGAAGTAACAATTGCGAAACAAGTATACAAAGTATAATTAATTTACTATTTAATTTACTAAAGTGCATGTTTTAAAAAGGAAGTATACAATTTTTTTTTTATCAAAAAGGTCATATGATCTTTTCATTTACTGATTATTATATGTTTTTTTAATATCAATTAGATAAATTTCATATTATTAAATTTATGATTTTTTTTATAAGTAACATTTATGAGGTATATATAAATATTTATAAGATATAATTTAGAATTAATATGATCTAACATTACATTTCAATGGTCTATTTTTTTAATTAATTTTTTTATTAATTGAGAATTATAAATAGAGTTATATTGTAAAATTGTTACTCTTCGATCTAATCTAATAACCAAAAAAGGTAATTTTGGTAAAACTAACACATATTCAAATCATGGTAAATTATGATAAATAAGCTCATTCTTGTGTGAGATTTTTGTATGGATTGTGCAAGATTTTCAAAGTTGATATGATAAAAACATTTATATTATAAAAATTATGTTAACATTAATATTAAATTATTAATGTTAATGTTAATTATTAATGTTAATGTTAATATTAACATCAATATTAATGGTAATCTTAATATTAACATTAATGTTAATTTATTAATATTAATATTAATATTAATATTAACCTTAACCTTAATATTAATGTTAATGTTAGTATTAATATTTTTTTTTTGAATAAAAAGTGGATCCTTATATTAATTCCAACTGAAAGCTTACAAAGAAGATCTGCAACTTATATGCTTACACCAAAATGCTATTAGCAAGTCCTTCAGGACTAGATCAACGATCTACATTTCCTCGGGATCAACGGTCCAGATCTTCTCTCGTATTTCACGATTTCGCGTTTCGCAACTTCACGGCTTGGGCAGACAGATTCCTCCATGTTGCGGACTCCCGATAGCCGAGTTCCCAATTTTTTCTCACATCCGGTCCATGGGACCAGATCGACGATCCAAATCTCTTCTAGTTCCAATGGTCTTGATTTGTTCTCTCTTTTCGCAATTTCACGACTTTGGGAAATAGATGCCTTCAAGCCTTGGACTCCCGATAGCTGAGATCCCTAAATTTTTTTGCGCCAGATCGATGGGGCCAGATCGATGGTACAAATCTCTTCTAATACCAACGGTCCCGATCTGTTCTTGCTTATCGTGATTTCACATTTCGCGACTTTGGGGGATAACTGTCGTTGTGCTGTGGACTCCCGATAACCGAGATCCCAAAATTTTCTCACTTCAGATCCATGGGACCAGATCGATGTTCTAGATCTCTTCTGGTACCACCAGTCCTGATCTGTTCTCGCTTATCGTGATTTTGCATTTCGTGATTTAGCGACTTTGGGAAATAGATGCCTTCATGCTTTGGATTCCTGATAGCCGAGATCCTGAAATTTTCTCGCGTCAGATCCATGGGACTAGATCGACGGTCCAGATATCTTCTGGTACCAATGATCCTAATCTGTTCTCACTTATCGCAATTTCTCATTTCGTGATTTCACGACTTTGGAAAATAGATGCTTACATGCGTCGGACTCCCGATAGTTGAGTTCCTGAAATTTTCTTGTGTCAGATCAATGGGACTAGATCGACGGTCCATAACTCCTTTAGCACCAATGGTCTAGATCCACTCTCTCTTTTCACGATTTCACAACTTTGAGAAACAACATCCTTTGACCTCACGACTCCTGATTACCGAGGTCTTGAAATCATCTATCAACTGTTGATCTTCTGTGTTGTTTATTACGATTGCCCTCTCTCCCGAGCTTCAAATCATTTCTGACTTGGAAGGAATTCTAGGTAGACAAAGGTGGCACCCCGTCCAGATTGGGGCCATCCAGCTGGGCAGTCTCCTTGCATTGGAGCCAGAGGGGTAAGCTTTGGGACTATCTGGGATCTTGGAGAATGATTTGCTGCATCGAGTCAATCCATGCATTGGCCAGTCTGTCCACAACTTTGTTTTCACCTCACCTAATGTGTGAGGGGGTTAGAGTTAGAGAAGGTCTGAGCCTGGAAGCTGTGAAGAGGGCCAAGGAGGTGCCAGCTGGGAGTGATTTTCCCTGGATCTATGCCATTCAGGATTTTTGTTTCCAAGTCTATTATGACTTTGGATTCCCCTTCAATAATAAAAAAGGTGAGGTTTTTCTCTAGGACCATTTGCACCCCTTTGATGAGACCCTAGATTTCTGCTGAATTTTTGGTGTTGTATTTGAGATTTCCTACAGTGAGGCTTTGAATTTGGTAGAGGGACTGAGTGCTTTTGCAATTAGAGGGGGCTGTTGAGGAGGGGTGGAGTGTGCAAACAAGAATCCCCAAGAGTTGAGGAGAGAGAGCTCACCTGAATCAGTGGGGAAGTCTTCCTTGATCCATAAATGTAGCTGAAGAGTTTCCTAGAGGTGCAGGAGGATTGTAAACTAGAGGAGGGTGGGAGGAGATGGCTGGGAATGAAATATTCTTCTGTTCCTCTCTTTCCATAGTTTCCACACTATGAAGCCTGGTAATATTTTCTAGTCTCTATTCAATATGGGAATTTTGAAGGGACCGGAGCCCCAATCCATGATGGTGCTTATGATGCTCTTTTTAACTCGTTTGGTTCTTCTCATGAGCTGAGTGTCCTGGTTCCAAATGTTCCCACTGAGTGGACAACTATTTAGGAGGTTCTCCATGGTTTCAGCCTAGAGATGACAGATATGGAAGATCAAGGTTAAGATATTATTCTGCAGTAGAAGCCAGAGGAAAGTAGAGATTTTGGGCCAGAGTTTTGATTTCCATATTGTTGTCTAGATGTTGTCTTTCTGAAGGTTATGGAAATTCTTCTGAAGAGTGTATCCATCCTTGAGAGTGAAGCTTCCATGAGGTGTGTATCCCCATTTGAGAATGTCTTGGTCTCTACTTTTCCTGATTCACCTTTGGGTTATAGCTTGTTTCCAGTGTTGCATGTCACAGTTCATTACCACTTGGAGTTCCTGATGAGTTGATTTCCAGCTTCGCCAAGGAGAGTCGTTGGGGGTTTCTGTCCACATATCTACCACTTTGAGAGTGGAAAGATCTTGAATGTGATTTTCATAGGATTGTATATTTTCTTCCCGTTGTAGGGGTGGCATTTTCTTCCAGGAATCCATCCATAATAGGGAACTCTGACCATTGCAAACTTCCCAGAAAGCATGTTCATGTATGAGTGGTCGATTTTTCCAGGCCACATTCTAGATGTTGGAGCCCTGAATTTGCCCCTGCATTCTTATAAGTTGAATTTGGTGCGTATTTGGGGCATATTTTCATTTCCAGAGTTTTTCCCAGAGCTCTGTTGGATTTTTGAGCCATATCCACCAAATTATTTCTCCCATGGTGCGATTTAATTTACCAGGGTCCTGGAGGCCCAGACCACTTGAAGATTTAGGCTTGCAGACTTTGTCCCAGCTGACTAAGGCCCATTTTTTGTTCGGGTTGTGTCCATGCCATAGCAAGTTTCTTTTCATATTCCTAATTTTCTTTATGACTAATTGGGGGGAAGGTAGGGCTAAGAAGAGGTAGGCTGGGGTGGCTTGGAGGACTGACTTTAAGAGAATGATTCTGGCTGGAAGGTTGAGGGAGCGAAAGGTCTAGTTGCTGAGATGATTGATGATGGAGAGTAGGAGAGAGTCCCAGGAGATGTTTCTGGCTATTGAGTCAGAAAGAGGGAGTCCCAGGTAGCGAGAGGGCATAGTGCAGACATGGGTATTCAGAATTTGAGAAAGGTGATGTTGGATTTCCATAGGAGTATTGAAAAAGAAGAGTTGCGATTTGGCGAGATTAAAGGTTGTGCGAGAGGCTTCACTGAAATCAGAGAGGATGGAGCTTAGTTTGTTTTCTTTTTTCATGGTGGGGGTATTCATTAGTAGTGTGTCATCGACAAATTGGTTGTGGGAGGCTGCCGATTGTAATCCGTGAAGAGGGAGGCCTTGGAGGGATCCATTTTGAATTGAGGCCTTGATATAACATCCTAGTCCTTCAACCACTATGACAAAAAGAAAAGGGGAGAGAGGGTCACCTTGCCTTATCCCTCTTGAGGGGGAGAAGGGTTGAGAGGGAACACCATTGACCAGGATTGAGAAGAAGGTTGAGGAAATGAGGTTCATTATTCAAGAGACCCAATGCCTATTGAAACCGAAAGCCGATAGGAGCGCTTTCATATATTGCCAGCTTAATTTGTCAAAATATTTTGAAAGGTCAAGTTTTAGAAGCATACCTAGAGTGCGGGTGCTTTTGAGTGAGTGAATGATTTCATGGACAAGAATGACACTATCCATGATTTGCCTTCCTTCAAAATATCGTGATTTCTCCTTGGAGATGATGAAGGGTAGAATAGGCTTGAGTCTAAGAGCTATGACCTTGGAAATCATTTTGTAGATCACATTGCAAAGAGCTATGGGTTGGAAATTCCTTGGGTTTGTGACTCTTTCTTCTTTGGGTATTAGGGTGAGGAAAGTGGCATTTAGTGCTGGAAGAACTTTTCTTAAGCTGCGTGATTCCTCCACCAGCTGCCACACTTCCTCCCTTAACATTGGCCAACATGAGTGGAAGAATTCTATTGTGAAACCATCTGGACCTGGAGCCTTGCCTGTGGGTAACTCCTGAATATCCTGATCCACTTCTGCTTGCATTATTGGTGTCATGAGAGCCTCATTTTGTTCCTGGGTGATTATAGTTGGGATGTTTTGGATCACCCTCTCTATTTTTGAGGTGTGATCCACCTGGGGTTATGAGAGGAGATCCTTGTAGAAGTATGTCAGCTCATGCGTTATTTCCTGATGATTTAATAAGGTGTTTCCTTGCGAGTCATCCAACTTCGTGATGCGATCGATGAGGCATTTGTGGATCATAGAATGGTGGAATAATTTTGTGTTCTTCTCTCCTTCCTTGAGCCATTGAACCCAAGATTTCTGTCTCCACAAGATCTCTTCTTGCTTGTGTTTTTCTTCTAGTTTCCTTTTGAGTTCACTTTCCTCCTGCTGTTGGGTGATTGTGTATCCTGCTTGAATGAATTGTGCCTAGAGGTGCTCTAGTTTTTGTTCCAGTAATTTCCTCTTCTAGAAAATGTTCCCAAAGACCTCTTTGTTCCATTTGCGCACATATTGTTTAAAATGTTTGAGTTTTTGCTAGAAGCAGTACATTTTTGTTCCCATCTGTGTTTCCGCAGTGCTCCACCAGTGACGGGCTAACTCCTAGAAGTTTGGATGGGAGAGACAAAAATTTTCAAATCTGAAGGGTTTCAACTTGGGGGTGGCAATAGTGCCAACCTAAAGCTGAACTAGACAGTGGTCCGAACCTGCCTTCAGGAGGATGTTGGAATCTACTAGGGGGGCTTCCAAGAGAAGAGTTTTCGAGATGAGGAAGCGATCAAGCCTGCATGCTATTTGCTGGTGTCCTGATCTTTTGTTGGTCCAGGTGTAGGTGCCATTACTATTCTCAATGTCTACCAGTCTGAGGTTCTCTATGAGTTCCTGGAATTTTGCGCTATCCTGCTCCAGGCACTTTTTTCCCCCTCGCTTTTCCTCCAGTGTGAGAATCATGTTGAAGTCGCCCCCTATTATCCATCGCTTGCCCTCCATTAAGGAACCCAATTAAGCTAGGTTTTGAAGAAAGATGTCTTTGTCTTGGCTATTTTGTGGTTCATAGGAATTTGTGATCATTCCTTCCTTGTCTGAGTCGATGGCTCTGTAGTGCACTGTGATGGTGCACAGAGTGGAGAAGCCTTGAGCAAGGATGACTGTTTCAGGATTCCATAGGATGGCCAAGCCTCCTGAAGCTCCTTTTGAGTCCGTTTGATAGGATCAATTACGCCAGAATCTTTTGATGATTTGCAGTTTTCCCTACACTTTTTGTCTCCTGTATTAGGAATATATCAGGGTCTTCCATTTTGATGCATTTTTAGAGAGTCCTTTGTTTGGATCTTCCATTTAGGACTCTGATATTCCAGGTGAGGATATTCATAGTTAACAATTTGGTGGGTGGGAAAAGGATCTCTCTGAGAGCTTGTGAATCTATCCCGAGTTGATCATATAGTTTCCCACTTCCTTTATTAGCTGATGAGCCAATTTTCTGTCTCATCGTTTGTTTTCTTTTGGGTGTTTTCTTGGATCTTGGTTTGGGTCTGTGCTGATCCCCAACCTTGATGTAGCCCTTGCTAATGAGTCCAGAAATACTTTGTGAACTTTCCTGAGTTGGTCCTCTGGTAAGGTTTGAAGATCCTTCTTATTGAGTGCTTCTTCTAACATGTCTAGGTTGATTTTTGCTAGGTCCTACTCATCCATTTCCATGACTGTGTCTTCCTCTCTTTCTGGTTCCTTCCCTAAGACTGGGTGAGTTTGTGGATCCACTTGGTTTGTTGGGGTTTGATACTCTCGTGATGGTTGGTCTTCCCTGCACTTGTTGGGATCTGTCCCCATGGCTTTGTGGGGGTTTTCCACTTCTTCTGCCTATGGAAGGTGGTTGAGGGATTCAAAATAATTATTATTTGGGTTCTTTTTTGTTGTTGTTGGTAGCAGACTTATTCTGCGCTTGTATCCTTCGATTTTTCACCTGGGTAAATACTTCCTTTGTTTTCTCCTCATCTTCCTTTTTGGGGTGGGTGTTGAGAGGGAATTCTCTGAAAAGGTGTCCATGTTCATGGCATTTTCAACATCTAAAAGGAATGTGTTCATATTCTATGGTTTGGGCCCATTCCTCATCTTGGTATTCTAAGGTGACTATACCTGGTAGAGATTTGGATATATTCATATAGAAATAGATCCTTGCACAAGAGGTGTATTTTCTTTGTTTGGTAGCTTTAGAAGATTTGGAAAATTTACCCAGGGTGTTGCCTATGCCCAGTAAATATTCTTCTAACTAGAAATCTTGAGGTAGGGAATAGAGGAAAATCCATACCAATGTGTATGTGAAGTTTTCCTTTTCTGGGCAGAAGCAGTCTGTCCAAAAGCGGAGGTAGAGGCCATCCGAATTGTATAAATATGGTCCCCCTTCAAAGATCATGTCCTTGTCTTCTAGGTTGTAGAATATTATTGTGAAGAAACCTTTGGAGCTTAGCTGGAGCTCATAGTCTCCCTTGGGGTTCCACCACACCTTGATCCAATGAGTTAGGTCCTTTTTTGAGGGCCAGATACCTAGGAATTTTCTTATGAGAGCATGGTCTCTCATGAACTATGTGTGTTCCCCTATCCTAGTGGTTTTGATGACGTATCTGGGTGTAACTGGGGCTTGGGGGATACATTTGTCGGGTATCTAGGCTCGAGCTACTTTCGGATTCGAAGACTTAGCATCCATGTTTGATTCTTTGCTAATATCCATCTCTTCCTGCAGATATTGGTCTCGTAGGTGCAATGGAGGCTCAACGGACGATCTACACACTC
>CBVK0103400882.1:0-12852 GCA_900067695.1 Picea abies | reverse complement strand
ATTAAAGCTACTTATAGTGATTCACTTTTATACTTGAAGTAAAATACAATTTACAATGGAGCATGAATTTTTTCAATAAAAAGTAACAAAAGAGAAACTTCAACTCAAGACCCCTTACTTAATAAGGAAACTTTTAACCAAGTGGGCTAGCAAAGAATATTTATTTTTTTAGCAAGAGGATTGTTGTTGTTGTTGTTGTGCTAAAAAAAACTCTTTTCACACAAGAACTTTTTTTTGTTTATCGATGACAACAAGGGTTAGATCTCAGTTAACTTACCTGGAAAATGCACATTTTTCTATATGTTTCTGATTTGTAGAGATTGCACAGGGTGCGGGGAAAAGAGCATACATAGATCTAAAAGAGTAGCAACCCGAAAACAAACAATATAAAACTGAAATAAAACCGAAATAATACTCTGCAAAAAAATTAAAAGGGGTGTGTTAAGGCTTTATACCTCTAGAACTAGCTGAAATGGCCATATCTTGGGAAAACAAAAACCTTTTTGAGTGAAACGAAAAGCGTTCCTGAATGAAACAAGTGCTCCGGACGTAATAGAATAGTCCTCTCAGCCCAGAAATGTACAGAAATGGAATAAAATGGAGATGAGATAACCCAACTTCATGATCTCGATCTACAATAGGAGCGGGTCTTCAAACGGGCTTTGATACCATGTTCGACAACACATCTATTCCAATAGAGGATGAACACCTTCAGTAACCACTCACACAACTAGATCAAAGATCAACACATCTATGTTTTAACGTGGTAAAAACCCTATGGGGAAACATCCACTACCCCAGCCAACATGGCCACTTGGAGCAGTTTAATAATGCAAAAGAAAAAGATTACAGAGAGATTTTGTCACAATCGATCATCGGAAAATGACCCTCCATGCTCTTTAAACAGAGATCATGGACCAATCGGGTGTTAAGACATAGATCAATGGTTGTTCAGATCGAGGAGAATATGAATCGTCAAATCACTCTATGTCGGGAACATATTGTGGCCGTCATATTTCCTAACTACAAATGCATAATAAAGAAACACACTTTTACCTAACGACGCAATAGACCAAGTAGATCTTAACTAACTCCTAAGCGTCTAAATATCCTAACAAGTTCTTTTCAAAATACAATACTAACACACCAAATTAGAGAGACTGTTGAATTTAAAAATATATATATATTAATAATATTCAACAAAAAAGATAGGCTAAAACACTATCAAACTTAAATGCCTATTAGCAATATTACATGGAACCTTAACACTCACATTCATTCATAAAATATGAAGCATCATATTAAGTTCCATACAGATAAACTTAGTATATCGGATATTTGATAATCCCCTTTGACAACAACCCAAAACCAACTACTAGAGGTCAAACACTTTCCCTCACATATACACACAATGGCTCTACAACCATCAGAGTTTGAACCTAGCTTATTTGCACGATAATACCTTGTCTCAACCACTAAACCAAAACCTATCATTTTTTCCCTCTTCGAACCAATAATTTATGTATCTTGATCTCTTTCTTTTATTTTAATTTTTGTTTATTTATCTAATTTTCTCTTGAATTTTATTTACCAGAATAATAAGATAAGATGCTCAATAATGACATTGATAGATTCTTGTTGTGTCCAAGATATTAGGTTGTAGTTATTATCTACTAAAAAATCAAGAATAGTAATTTGTTAGAGGTGTCATTTGGCTATATATTGAATCCAATGCAATGTAATATTTGAAGTTGGTGAATTCAATTGCTATATTGTTTAATCTTGTTTTTCTTCAATCTTAACGTGGTATTTTTTAGTGGTTAACTTTCACCAATTCATTTTTTTAGCCTTCTTTTTCAAAACATATATTCACTAATTGGCCATTTTATCTATTAAAATAACACCTATTTTCTTTACATAGAATATGCTTAGATTGGAAATATTCTAAGCATGTTTTTTTTTTAATCTTTGCCTGCATATCTATATGTATGATTCTTTTTTAATTGAAATAGTCGCCTAGAATACTATTCTTGGTATAATACATGAATCCTTATAAAATACCTTATTATCAGAGCCACACTCCAGTTGAGAACACTATAATCTAATGGAGAAGAAGGTTGTCATCCAGGTTGAAGGATGCAATCATTTAGTGAAGGAGACTACCATCCAGGTGAAGGATACATCAATGTGGTAAAGAATACCACCGCTTGTAAACTTCCCAGAGTGTTCTTAACATTAATGTGGGGCAATTTCATATTTGAACCTATGTCAGAAACCCACAGATATGTCACTGTCAACCTATTTGTACCCAAAGAGGATGGGTATTATGGAATCCTAGAGGAAACCTATCAAGCGTTGAGACCTTTTCATATTCTTGTCATTATTGAGTGGCCTAGGATTCTATAGATGTCATTCAAAACAATTTGTAGAACACTTGAGATTTGATGGCCCTCATATATTTTCCAACAGACTCCTCCACTCTACCCACTTAAAGGCTAAAATATTAATTCATATTGTTCTCATCTTCTTCAATGGCCTTCCCAGTGTCATTAGTCTTTTTATTTTCATTTTCTAGGTCATCTCGCTCTATAGCATTGGTGCACACATCCAAGGAATCTTTCATGGGATATTCAATGGCCTTATTAGCGTCCCTAGTCTAGTTATTTTCATCTTCATTTTCTTTAGATACATGAGAAAGTTTAAAGGATAGTGTGGTTAGGGAAATCATTGATTGTAGGGATCACTAGATGTTTCCAAGAATACATGGGACTATGCATGCATTCTTGTTGGGCATAGCAATCAAGAAATCAATGATTGGAAATATTGTTGGAAGTATTCAACTAGAAAGTGTGTGAGAGTAAATCTATTGATGCACTCCAATGTGTGAAGGAGTATAACCTACCACAATCTGGCGTAGTAGTGGATTGAGGACTCAGGGGATTTCAGTCATGATGATTGAGGGGTTGGTTGGGAGGAGAGTCATCCCCCACACTCTATTGTGGAATGTGGGATTGTGGATTGGAGTGCAACTATTCAACATTCATGGTGTTGTAAGTAAGCTGATTCCTTCAACTTGCAGGTAAGTTACTCACCACTCACTCCTTTTTATAATTTTTGTAATATTGAGTCATGTATCTTTAATTTTATCAGTTAATGGTTAAAAATTGTGGTGTTTATCTACATATTTAGATTTATTTGAATTTGGGCCCTGATAATGTCCACTCCTAGAATGTTATGCAAAATCCTCAACCTATCTCCTTTGTGAGGGAAATATTTATACGAGTGGTCTCCTTCACATCCCTAACACTTTATGGGTTGTTTGTTTTGCCTCTTTGCAAGGAATCTATCATTTCATGTTCACCTTTTGTTGGTTTTCCTTAATGATGTGATTGAGATTTTTTCCTGACAAAAGGCGGCGTGAATCCTTTCTTTCTTTGATCCATCTTGTCTTTCTTCTTATCATTCCAGGATTTTTGAAAATATGGCCTTCCCTTGTTTTTCTCATACAAATATTTATCCTTCATCATGGCTTCTTCCAAAGTATTAGGCTCAACAAATTAGATTTTATCTTTGTAAAATGATAACAAGCCACTCTAGAACCTATGGATTTTCACCTTTTTGTCCTTAATGAAGTCCACGTACCCTACAATCTCCAAGAACTTCTTCTCATACTCCTCCATAGTCATGTTTCCTAGCTTGAGCAAAAATAATTCTTGCATCTTCTTGTCATAGTAATTATATGAAAAGTACTATTGTTGAAAATATTTCTTAAACTGGTTCCAAGAAATTCTATTCTCATCAATATGATTGACCTATTTTAGCTGGTCCCATGACATGGAATCCTTCCCTTGAAGATGAGATATTGAAATCCTTGCCTCTAGGTTTGATGAGTAATTATGTAGTTGGAGATTCTCATGCCCAAAACCCAGCTTCAAAATATTCACCCTTCCTATGCTCTCCATCAAATGGTGGTGGCTTGAGCTTCCTAAGTTCTCCTTGCAAAACATTTGACTCAAGCCTCCTCCTCTAATGTCCAACAGGGGACACACTTGGGATTCTCTCTGATTCTGAAGGTGCACGTGCTCTTTTGGTTTAGTGTCCTGGTGAATGATGACGTATACTAGCAGTCCTTGAGCGCCTAGATCCCATGTGGTCATCCCTTGTATCATGAGATTTGGATGTTGTTGCATGTTTTGCACTAGCTTCTTGTTTGGTGTTATAATATTTATTGATTTTTCTTTGTAACACATTCAAATTCTGTAGCAGTTGATTGTTAATCTAATTCTAAGTTCATCTTGAGCTCTTATCAACCTTTCATTATCTACTCTATATATTGTCGCTTCCCTTTACAATCTCTTCATACTCTTAACTAACTCCATCGACTCTCCTATGCTTCAATGTCCATTCTATTCGGTATCTGCATTTCCAAAACTGATATGTAGACCTCTAATATCATCCCCACGGCTATAAGATCAGGGATGATTTTAAGGATAGAAATTTGTTTTAAAATGTAGAAACCTTGGCAAATCTTAGTAATCCTTCATGCAGTTGATTGTTAATCTAATTCTAAGTTCATCTTGAGCTCTTATCAACCTTTCATTATCTACTCTATATATTGTCGCTTCCCTTTACAATCTCTTCATACTCTTAACTAACTCCATCGACTCTCCTATGCTTCAATGTCCATTCTATTCGGTATCTGCATTTCCAAAACTGATATGTAGACCTCTAATATCATCCCCACGGCTATAAGATCAGGGATGATTTTAAGGATAGAAATTTGTTTTAAAATGTAGAAACCTTGGCAAATCTTAGTAATCCTTCATAAGCCAACTATAAATGTTTGGCGATATTTTTGTAAAAATATTCAATTTTATAAAAAAATTATATAGTTTTTATAAAATTTTGGCGATTTTTAAGGTAAAATAATTTTATCCTATAGAATTTGGGTGAATCATTTTTAAAATAGCGAATCTTATTTTTGGAAAAACCATGGAAAATTAGCCCATGAGCGAAGTTTAGCCCCTAAAATCATCCATGTATAAGATCCATGTGCATCCTCCATGTCTCTAGTTATTTTATATGAACCGATTATGTTTTGACTGTACCTCTAATCCTACAAAAATGTGCATGCAACAGTTACTATTAGAATTATGCATATTGTAAAATATTTCATTAATTAGGCTACAAGTCATTATTCATTTGAAATTATGAAGAGTATGGATGCATCAAATTAGATTCTAATTATTTATACATATTCTCCTCTAATCATATTTTCAATGACTATACTCATGCATCATTCTAAGCTCCGAGTTAAAAGTTACAACTTTCTAAATTTTGTTATTTCCACTCAGTTGTGCCCTATTCTCACTAGTGCAATCTAGCTAAGAGACCATCTTCTTCCATTTGTAACATAAAATATGTTAGGAATAAAAAAAACTTTATATTGGGCATATATAATGTTTTCGATTTTGAACACACGTCAATTTTCAGAATTGGAATCTGTCGCTCCAATCAAATTATGTATAAATCTAGAATTGACAACTTTACACTTTTTACATTTTCTCTAGGCTTGGAATTTTTAGCCAAAACTAATTATCTCCCAATCAAAGGAAAACTGAGACAAACTTCCTCAATACAAAGTTTGTTGGATTGTTGAGGAGGTAAAATGTCGACTAAATAATGTTTTCCAGATTTGTTATTTGGGGTCCCTTTTCCTCCTTCGAAGATTTCAAAAATCCCCAAAAAGTGTGGGAATAGTGAGTTTTGGCCTGTTTTTACACCTCCACTCCAAACCCTTTGGAATTATGCCAAAATCCCAACTGGGTATCTCCATGTTTGCTTTTTGGGGCTCACTATAAAAAATTCATCAACAACAAGACCTATGTGTTCATTTTTTAGTAGTCAACATTTCAGATCACCAATCAAATCCATCATCATGACAAAACCGTCAAGTAGGAGAAGATGGCCACCTAGCAATAAATACATTAAGAGCATACACAAAAACCCTAATAGATAATAATGTCGACTTTAAGAGAGAAATAAAAACTACGAAAACCCTAGAAAATAATGTCGGCTTTAAGAGAGAAATAAAAACTATGGAAACCCTAGAAAGCTAGAGACTATAAAAACCCTAGAAATCTAATATTACATATATAATATTATATTTCGAATTAGTATTCCAAAACCCAGGTTCTACTCCAACAACAGTTCGAATCCACCGGCTCTCTTCCCCACAACATGCACAACCTAAGGAATGGGATCCCCCTTCTCTACCACACAGTGCCTCGGGCCTTCCCACTTCCCTCCAGGGCTCCAATGCACTCAGTTAGCCAAGAATCTCATAGTTGGGGACTCCAAGAACTATCAACTGCTCCAAGAGTGTTCACAACAACCTTCACAAGGCTCTTGAGCCATTTCCTCAACAAGAAATGTTCCACAAGTACACAACCCATTTTTACATTCACATCGGCCAAAATTCCAGCATAAACACAACCCAATAATGGCTTCCATCAAGCACAACATGGTTGGTGCTCTTCCTAGCACTCCGCTCTTGTCTTGCTACCCAAAATCAACGCGTTAAAATTGTCCTCTTTTTCCCATACAAATTTCATTTTCTTCCATGCATGTTGACTCTCACACTCCCCCATTTTGATTGTACTTCAACCCCATGCTGCCAATAACTATGGGATGCCACTTCTCACACCCACCCTCTTACATGAATTCAATGTTTGAGGGTCTAATAAGTCAAAGGGAGAATGTTGATTCCCACTAGCACATCTAGTTAAGGTGTGGGTTTTGTTTGATAGGCGACCTGACTTCAATACCCTTATGGTGTGTTTAGTTGGGAGGAGACACCCAAAAATCCATCCATGTTAAAGGTTGGTGCAACGTAAGCTGAGTGCGATCCTCGGGTGATTTTGACGGCTTAAATGCCCCTGGGTTGTGGTTTCTTAGCTAGTGGTTGAAATGCTAGCCCTCCAAGTGACGGACATTTCTAACAAACAAACAAACAAAAAAATTGATGGAAGAATTATGTGGTAATGACATGTTAACTCAAGCAAATGGCATGGGTTTCTCTTATATCCCCCCTTTTAGCTCCCTCTCTAGTGGAATCATAGCCCCCCCATCGTTTCTATCCATCTCATATCGCACCCAATGATTATTATTTTATTAAGTATTTCATTGTATCATTTACATAATTTAGGCCTCGACCATATTAATCAATATAGGCTCTACTCCCAAGAATATCAACTCACCAACCTAAATCACACTTATACAATTACATTATAATTTATGGGGACTAAAACTGGAGACGTTACATTTAGGGCATCACCATGTGGTGTTGGAACAAGTAGAAAAATGCATTGACAAGCACAAGGCTAAGATAAGGGAATGATGGCGCTATATGGGCTAAGATAAGGGAATGACGGCGCTATCCTAAGAGCTAGAGATCAACATTGAAACTAGATTTGATCTTGGTGACAAAATAAAAGATAGGATACGCTTATTCCCAGTGGTTTTGAGTAAAAACAACTATAACTAAGATCTACGACATATGTGTCCCCTTAGCTGCATCATTGTAACCGTCTATGGACTCTTCGGCCTCCACTTCAAATCGTTACTTACAAAAGGGGTGTAATAGAACAAAAAGGTCCATTGATCATCCCGATCTTCATTAACTTATGAATTAAAGTATTATTATTTGACCTTCATTAGCTTATATGAATTAAAGTATCATTAGGATATTGAAATTTTAAAGTATCATTAAGATATTGAAATGTGCTCCTTAGAGAGTGGGATGAAAATCAATATTTTATTTAAACATTTTTTCATCTCTAAAAAAGTTTTAGAGAGAGATATTCTAATTTTACAATTTTTTAATAAAAATTATAAATAATGGTGTGATAATTTGTACTTATTGTTACAAATTTATAATAATGAATAAAATAAATAAGATTATTATTTTCTTATAATAATAATAATCTATTTTTAAAGTCACGACCAAGTCACATCAAATTGGTGTATGAGATCTTCTTGTTTGTAGGACAAGGGATCCTTTTAGCCCAACCATTTGACTGGTAAAATCTACGAAGATATACATACCCTACCTCTCTGAAAATATACATAATATTAAAAGTAAAATTATACCTTCTTCTAAATTTATATTATTTTTATAATATTATTATATTATATTCATATTTTCCAAGTTTGGAATCTATTTTGATTATTCGCACCGAGGCGTATTTAAAAAGATTAGCAAATTTGGCCGGCAATCGCTAATTAATAATTTTTTAAAAAGTTTGTGAATTATATAAGAAGTTATTTTTCACATCATGGAATAGTTAAAGAAATTAAAATGGTTAAATCTGTGTTCGGAGTTGGGAATACGAAGCGTCTTTTTAAAGAAATTAATAACACGCGAGAGTCGGTGAGGTGGGAAGCTTCTGATGGACCGTTTAGTGTACGTAACTGTAAGGAGCATTACATGTCTCCCTGTTTATACGTAACGGTCACAAAGAAAAAAACCGCTAAATACGTTAGCTCTTCCATCTCGCTCCATTTGGTTTTGTTAGGTTACGCCTTCCATCTCACTCAGTGTGCACAACACGGTACCTATAGTTGTCATCTCACTCCAACTAATTTCGGAGGACGTGTTGGGCAATTCAGAGGATGGTTTTTTCTTTCAGCGTCACATCCACGTGTTTATAATTTGATGTTTTGATGTGATGTTTGAGATGTATTTAATGTTGTGGCAAGTGGTATATATACAGTGAAATATATTTCAACAGCGTCACATCCGTGTTTATAATTTGATGTTTGAGATGTATTTAATGTTGCAGCAAGGTATATATACAGTGAAATATATTTCAACAGCGTCACATTTACGTGTTTATAATTTGATGTTTTGATATGATGTTTGAGATATATTTAATGTTGCGGCAAGTGGTATATATACAGTGTTTATAATTTGATGTTTTGATGTGATATTTGAGATGTATTTAATGTTGCGGCAAGTAATATATATACAATGAAATATATTTCAAAATATATATTATATGTATATATCATCGATCACAGTATTGAATGTTACATAGTAAACTGTTTATTACTCACCATAGAAAAAGACTTTTTTATTAGTAATAAAAATGAATTATTGCTTTATTAATAATAAAAAGGAATTATTGCTCACTATAAAGTAGAGGCTTCCTTTATTCGTAATAAAAATGAATTAAGAAAACTATGTTGAGTCGCAATCATTTTTAAATTTTAAAATATCATTTGTCGTAATCAGTAATTTCGAAATTATTAGACTTCGTATTTTGGAGGATATTGGAGAATGAATTTCAGATTTACGCGCAATCAGAGATTGAATTAATTGAAACTCGTAAATTTCAAAAAGCAATGCAGTGAAGTGGGTAGAGTAGAGCGCTTCGTGTCGGAACAAAATATGAAGTGCGGAGTTGTCGCTTTGACTAAATCATGCTTTCTTTTTGGACTTTCTCTATTGAAAAAAAATTAACTTTAAATTGAGTGAATTTTCCTTTAATATTATTGTTTATAAATAATTAAAATTGATTTTCAATTCCATTTAATCTGGCATTATTTTTTTCATTTAGGTTTTATTCTAGTCAATAATATGTTGACAAAATCTTGAGTTTTTGCAAAAATTGGTTTATTCCAAATATTATTCTAGGAGAAGTGATTAAGAGTTTCCTACAATATATATTCCAAAAAATTTAAGCTTGGTGGATTTATTGAAGTCGTTGAGTGATATGAAGATGTCAAATCTCCAAATACTTTTGTAGGGTTTGGAGGTCACCTTTGTGGATATTGTGGGCCTCACTTGATGTTGGCAACTTAACTCCTGATTTACCTTGGGTACAATGCTTTAATAATTTGGAGTTTTACTAAGAATTGTATTTCAATAGAAAAAACAAAAACAAAATTGATTAAATAATATTAAAAAGAAAAAGAATATTTAAATCAATATTTAAAATATGAGAGAGGGATGACATGGCAATGGCATCATATTTGATCATGAGGTTTGCTTAGGTCCAATTATTGCTTCCAATAACAAGCTAAAACACATTTACTCAAAGAGTAAGGTGCATCACACAACTATAGTAGGTGACGACTCCATCATTATAAGGTCCCTTTTACAACACTCAAATCCTCAAAATATTTGCCTATTTCATCTAATCCAAAGAATGATAGACATATTCTCTCACTTAGAGGAAATTTTTTTCTTTAAGTGCTACAAACACATAATAAAGAGGCCATCACCTTGAGAATACGGGGGCATCCTTGAATGAAGGTCAATTAAGAAAGCGGGGAGGGGGTTATTCATTATACTCCTCTCCCATGATATCAATCAATGTTATACCCACGATGAATACCATGCATAAATGCTAAGTCTAATGGCCTCACAAGGAATATGGGTTCTTTCCATTAATAGGTCACACTCCTTGATTCTACTTGGACTCCTTGATGCTACCATATGTCGATGCCTTTGATTAATGTGACAATTCTAATCCAATTTGAAGCAAGTTAATAAGTGGACAACTCAACATTTTTTCCATCAAAATTCTTCCTCAAATATGGTAGGAATTTTGTTAGAAGTTATAGTTCCACTTGATTGATGAGAACTTGTCCATTACAAGCTTTAGCACATTTTAAGAAGACACATATTGTCTGAATTTTTAAAATTAATTGTATCAAGGCAAAACTTTGTCTCATTGAAAAAATAGACTAATTGTAAAGGTTGAGTTTGTCATTTTACTCACTCCATCCAGTTTTCCTCCATGTGTTCTTTTATTTAGATTGACGGGTGGGATGAGAGAGCAATCTCTTCCCTCCCTCCCACTATTGGTATTTGTGTTTCTACCTTGAAAACCCACTATGGTGTTCTCAACCCAGGGAACGCGATGAATGAAATTTTCTTGGTGGGTCTTAGCTCTATTGGTAATTCGTATTTGATTTGGGGAATTTCTAGCACTGCAAGAAGCATAGCTTAGTGTAGGAATAATCAATGTAAGATGTGTGAGTTGGTGGAGGTCAACATAAATGAGAAATGGTGCAAACGACAGGTGATAGAAGCTCAATGGTTTGCGGTATCCTTTGCTCACCAATAAAAACAATGGAAAGTGGCATGGGAGGAAAAATTGTTGGTGGAAATTCAAGTGCGAGACATGCAAGTTGTTCATATTGTTGCTCAATTAAGGAAAATGCAAGACCTAGAGCCTCAGTTCAGGGCATTTGAGCAGGTTCAAAGAAGGAGGTATTTAGAATTGGACCCTTGTTTCAAATTTGTTGTTTCTCTAGTGGCTCGTATTGTTGGCTTCCTTAATCTCCCTCCAAAGATTCTCCAGACCCTTGCTCCTTTTGCTTCTGACTCTTCTGGCTCGAAGGAAGGAAGTGTGGGGGCTCAATGCAATCCAAATTTGAAATTGGAAGCCATGGTAATTGGCCTTCTCCTACAACACAACAAAAAATGGACATGTGTTTCAAGGAAGATAACAAGGAAAACTAGGTGCTTGAAGATGTCATGCATGGGCCAATGTTTTAAAATTTCTTATTGTTTAGAATGTTCTGTCAAGTTGTTATGTTTATAGGGTAGTTTGTTAGGTAGTATACCTATCAAGCTACTCAATATAATTGCTAGGTAGATAACGATGGGGTTTTTTGGAAAGAGACATTGTCATTTTACTTATGGGTTGTGCCCATCTTTTTATCACCTCGTTTTACAAGGTTGTCTAGTTCAACCACAACTCTTTTTTAGTACAGATAAACCCTTTATTATGAAAAAAGAGAAAAGTGAGAACATCAAAATTCGACTTAAAGAGTTAAAAAAAATTAAGAAGACCTTGACCAAATATACCCTAGAAAATATGGAAAAAAAAATCCTATATTAATATTATAAAAAAAACAAATAACACTCATTAAAACTAATTTCAAATCTTAAAAAACTTAAAACACTTTTAATATTTTTAAAAACAAAATCAACCTCATTCAACTTTAAAAACAAAACCAACCTTATTCAACATCAATATGTTAACAAAACCTTTTTTTAATTATATATACTAATTAAATTAATTACCTCACAAAATATATCATTATTAAACACCTTAAAAACCTCATTTTGAAAAAAAAACAAAAGAAAACACAAACATTTACAAAACCCGTCTGACACTATTAAAAAAAATCGACTAAAACCCTTTCACAAACTTGAAACTCTATCATACCTTAACACTCATCCTCACTAGTTCCCCGACCTTTCGTACCCTCTTCCGCCACCAACACTTTGGCATTCCTTTATCACTTTTATGGGTTTTAATCTTTTTCTTTATTTTCTCTTTATGTTTATATTTTTGTTTTATTTTTAATGCAAATTTAAATTATTGTTATATATAGTGTGTGTGAGTGAATCTAATGGTTAAGAACATGTGTTTTCTCCTAAGAGATTGGGGCTAGAGTATGTATACTTCCATAGAATTTACTAGTAAAATAATTGGGCAGAGAGAATCTCATACACCAATTTAGTTATTATTATTATTATTATAAACATTACAGTTATTATTTATTAATGTTAAAATTATAAGAAATTGAGACATTTTATCTATTAAATTTTATCATTATAAAAAAAATTAATAAATTAATTAAAATTAATTTTTGTTATGCTCACTAATTTTTAGTGCTAGTTACAAGCAATATGATATATGTGGAGCCACCTACAAGTTCCTTCATATAATATATAATAATATATAATCTATTTTTAAGGTCACGGCCAGGCCACACCAAATTGGTGTATGAGACCCCCCTGTCTCTTATACACATCTCTGATGGCGCGAG
>CBVK0103400872.1:0-10453 GCA_900067695.1 Picea abies | reverse complement strand
AGATTATGAAATTTTCCTAGAAATTTTATGCAACAGTAAAATGTTTTCGCATGAGCCTATGATTAATGTGCTTGTTGTCCAAGAATTATTGAAGGCAGGTGATGAAGATTAAGAGTCTGAAAAAGGACCCGATCGAGAAAGAAGGCCAAGACTTCTGAAGTGGTTGAACGAGAAAGGCATGACATGTGTTACTGAGAAAGAACACCAAGGACGTTGTTCCTTTAAGGGGGAGGGTATTGTAACACCCTTGTTTCCCCCAACTTTTAATTAATCATTAATTAGGATTACCATGTTGTGGCATGGGAACATTGTAAATGTATCATTGTTTAATTGACAATAACTGATTGTAGGGGTGAAGCCTTGAAATTACTAGCCATGATATCACTAGAGGAGAGAATGTGAGAATGATAAAAGAACAATCAATAAGAAAAGGACCGGTGGTTGAACCTTCAACCACCCCCATGAATGGAATCATGGTCTAGCTACAAAAGGTCAGCCCGAAGTACCACAGGGCCTTGTGGACCCAGAAGGGACCCAGGGTTTCTTTCTGACAGAAGGAACCGAATAGCAGAAATGTGTGTGCAAGGCACACAAGAGGATATGAAGAGAAGAGTGGAGAATGTGAGGAAGAGGCGAGCAACAAAGAACGAGTCAAAGGCTGTCAGCTTGATGCTGAGGAAGAACCTAATAAACCTTGTTGAGGCCGTGACAGAGAGGGAAAATCTTTGAGAGTATGCAGAGGACGGGACCTGAACAGAAGACTGCGAGCTTGATGCCGAGGAAGCATTTGATAAACCTCGCAGAAGATGTGAAAGAGAAAGGATCGATGAGAATTGGCATAAATTCCCTGGTGATATCATGGCTTGGAACGGGGGTGGTCAGAGTGCTAAGAATGAATGCCTCTGAGCCTATGGTTGGGTGGAAGGACGNNGGTTGGGTGGAAGGACGAACACCCACAGTCAGTTAGTTGGCCACCACCTGCAATAGATAAATAATCTTATATCATGTGTATTTAAGTGGTAACTGTGAATTAAGGTTGGATATTCTATGAATGTTGCAGGGATGGACATGTTTTCTTAACGGTTATACTGTATCCCTTCAATTCTGCCTAATTGTGTATTTAAGAAAATAAGAGATTCTCTAGCCTGTACACGTAAATGACTGAGCCCTGTGTTGGCTCAAGTTAAAATAAATGAACTGTGAATTGTTGACTTTGGGCATAGCATCACCTGAGAATGATGACACTCTGAGTCATTCTAAAGGAAGGGGTCGGTGAAGCTCAGGAGAGGTAGTGCATGTGTGCACAGAGCCTCTGCGAGGTGGGAAAAGATCGATAACCCCCCCTTAAGTTCTAGTGTTGATAGATGAGCATAAGAGGTGGGCAGAGGATTTCTCTAAGCGTTAAGTTCAGAAGAATTAGCGCAAAATACTTAAGTATTTAAGGAGATAACATAACTCAAGTAGAATAGTGAGTTTTGAGGCCCTACAGGAGAGATCCTTTCATTTGAAAGATGAATGGATGAGATTAGTTCAGGAGAGTTGAAGTTCTTCACGATCATCGGATTTGGAGAAGGAACATAGACGTTAACCCTTCAAGCCCTTTGGACTTTGCAAGCCCAACAAATTGAGCATATTTGTTGCACAGAAGGTGAATCCCCTGAAGTCCCAAAGTCAATGTGGGCCATAGATCCGAGGATGCCTGGGAACTATCTCGACCGTCGGATCTATGATATAGTCAACCTGACGTTGACCACTTCGGAAGGACAGAGGTTTGGTAACACCAAAACCCCCGAAGTCCCGAAGCCCTGAAGTTGATGTGGACCGTGGATCTAAGGATCCTTCAGAATCCCTCATGACCGTTCGATCGTGGGGACGCGAGTATTAACATCAAGATCATGTGGGAGCCCATGTGTCGAGTGACAGGGTTGCCAGGTGTCCCTCTCGGAGTGGCACGCACTGTGTCGAGTGACAGGGTTGCCAGGTGTCCCTCTCGGAGTGGCACGCACTAGGACCCAAGGGACCGTAAACGAAAGTTACAAGCCATATATCTTTGGGGTCGTGTAGATACCCTCCAACCGTCATATTGAGGCCGTGATCATCCCGACGCTGATCGGCTTTGGGAGAAAAGAGGAGCTTGCATCGCAAAACTCCCGAAGAGCCGAAGAGCTGAAGTAGATTTGAGTCGTCTGAGCCAGAGGGACAGGTATCATGAGATCCTGTACTCTGGAGAGAAGTCACTTTGGGAGGACCGAAGTGTGAAGGCACAAGGATTTCTGAAGGTCAGAGTCCTGAAGTCATCCCAGTCGTCCGTTTGAAGGGATGCATGGCAGAAGATCTGCCATTTCAGAGGAAGTCACTCTGGGAAAAAAGGGGATGTGTTGAACAAGAAATCCCCAAGGCCGGAGAGTCAGAGTTCATCTGAGTCGTCCAACAGTTAAGGACATGTGTCAACAAATCTTCCATTTTAGAAGATAGCCACTTCAGAGAAAAGTGGGGCCATGCGAGTTAAAAACTACTGAACGTTGAAGTCCCGAAGTGGATCACAGTCGTTGATCGGAGAAGACGCGTGGTGCTTGATCTATAACTCCAAGTACGAAGTACTTCGGAGGAAAAAGGGTTTGGAGTGTTGGAAACTCCCAAACATCGAAGTCCCGAAGTAGATTATAGCCATCGATCACAAGGGACGCGTGGCACTCGATCTGTAACTTCGAGTGCAGAGTACTTCAGGGAGAAAAGACTTTGCAGCATTTGAAACTTCCGAACGTCGAAGTCTCGAAGTGAATCAGGGTCGTCAAAATCTCTGAGGACATGTGGCGTCGGATTGTGAACTTCGAAGTTTTTCCAGTCCAGAGGATTCGCGCAGTGGTTGTCTTGGCGCCTGTCATCTTGGCGTCTGGTCATAGCCCGCAGTCATATGCAAGTATAGACTAATGGAAGAACCCGAAGAACTTGAGAGAGGATACCTTCCAGCTCTAAACTTGGTTTGGAGCATGAAGACCATGGATGGAAAGATCTGGAAGAGCATAATGGAGTAGAAACCCTGAATGGGAGCATTGATTCTCCTAATAAGAGAGAAATTTTGACATCCTCACCATTGTGTGTTACAGTACTAGACATGGAGGTTCAATCCAAAAGGAGAAGACTTCACCTAGGCTTTGGTGTGGATCCCCATATATCCATTGTCATAAGAGTATTGGGAGGAAGAAACATTAGAGGGGATTGACAACACACTAGGCATCTTTGTCAAAATCTCAAAAGCCACAAAGAAGGGCAAGTACACATCATATGCTCGTATTTATGTAGATAGGAATGTCCCTAGAGCTCTCCCACATTCAAATTTGTATCAATACATTTTGTGGGCACAAACCCTTGACTACAAGCAAGTCCAATTCCATTATAAAAAATGCCATGAGCACAAACATTTATTTAGGCATTGTTGACTTAACATGGTGGTCCTTGGGAAAAAAGTAGGGGAGGTAACAAAGAAGGGAGACTTCACAAAGGTGCAAAATAAACACAACTCGGGAAAAAAACAACAAATGGCTACAATTAATACCATCCTAAAGAATGTAAATATTTTCTAATCTCTCACATTTGACCCAAAGAAGAAGGAAGTAGCTCCAAAAAAAATGCCAAAGTAACTACCAGGGAGAATGAGAAATAGCCTATGACATGCCAAAGTAACTACCAGGGAGAATGAGAAATAGCCTATGACAGGAACCAAGTTAAAAATCCCACACAGGGGAACATCCATAGGAAGATGTAGAGCAATCCTGAAAGGAGGAAGAGAAAGAACAACAAGGAGGTGGCAACACAAAGTAAAATAATAGAACGTGGCAAAGAGGTGCAAGCAAATTTTGAAACAAACAAGGAGGAGGGGAATAAAGAGGAAACAGAGGAGGAAACAGAAAATCTAGGGTAGGACATGGAAACTAAGGAGGTATATATAACAACACTTCTATGAAAACATGGTAAAGATTACCTATACAACGTAACAAAGGAACAATTATATATTTTCAAAAGAAATTGAAAAAAGAGAAGGGTAAAGTAGCAATCACTAGTCATGCTCAAGGACAACAACGTGGCCTGGTTATCAAAATTAACAATATCAAACCTCTAAAAACAATGAAGGAAGAGAAAAGGATACCTCCCCAAGCAACCATTGGTTTACATTCAAAATGATTTAATGGAACATGTGTGGGATGAACACGAAAGAGAAACAAAGTATACTCAAACAAACCGACGAAGGAGAAATCAAATATTATTTTGATTTTAGAAACCAAGTGTGAAAAAGAGAAAACGGTTATGCTTACAAAGAAGGTCTAGACAGGATATGACGCTCAAGTAATAATATTGGAGGGCTTCTCAAGAGGAATGGCTATCCCATGGAGTCCTACAAAGTTAATCCCATGGGATATTACAAAGCCAAATAGGCTCATCACATCAAACTGTAAAGAATACAATCCAAAGAAAGAGACACAATATCTAATTTCCATGGACATGTTAAGCCCTAGATATTGAGTTACTACATTTCCATTGTTATATTAGTGTTTTCCTTATTGGTCTAGACCCTTTAATTGTAACTGTACCATTTATCCCATATATATACCAAGGAGACCTAGTTTCAAAAATTATCTCAACTTGTGCATTTTTTATATTGTATAAAGAAGATGAAGATTTTAATACATTTGCAGAACATGAATATTGAGTCCCACAATCGTGATCATTCATCACTCCAAGGTCAACATCATAAGGGGTTCAACTCAAGACCAAGGGACCTCTTAATTCCCAAGATCGATAAGAGGAAGTTTGATGGTAAAGATCATATAACATGGATATTGTAGATGCATAATTTTTTTGATCTACACCAAGTGACAACTTTACCAAAGGTAACTCTTACATCCTTGTATTTAGAACCTGATCAATTTGTCTAGTATAAATGGTTTTGTGAACGAAAAAATGATTATATTGTCTCTTGGTCCATTTTTATGGATGAATTGATAGCACATTATGGGGATATTAAGAGCAACACATTATTTCGTCAATCCATAAGTCTTTAGCAAAGAGGTCCAATTACATAGCGCATTCAACAATTTCAAAAGCCAAGTCTCAAAGTAAATAACATTCTTGAGGATAATTTGTTAGATCTCTTTATGGGCACTATAAATGAGAGCATTCAACACGAGGTGCGTCTCTTGGAACTTAAATCCCTAGAGCATGCTTTATGTGTGGCAAGGAAGTTGAAAGTAAAGATATGGCTACTAGAAACGTGACTGACACTAACAACTATAGAGAGCAACATGTTCCCTCTCCTAACCTCATTCAACCTACAAGATTGACACCTTAGCAAATGGATGAAAGAAGAGCAAAGGGACTATGTTTCAATTGCGACAAGAAGTACAATAAGGAGCATAAATGTGGTGTAAAGAAATTATTCTACATAGATTGTGAAGAGGAAGAAGATCAAGAGTTGGAACTGTTGCAAGATCTAGAAATAGAAGAGACAACTCCAACCATATTTCATCATGCATTGGTTGGCGTTAACACTCCTCAAACTCTCAAGATAGAGCACAAATAGAGGGATATATCAAAAGAAAAAGGTAACAATGTTGATTGATTATGGTAGTACCCATAACTTCATTAATTTCAAATTAGTCAAACTTCTCAATTGCTTTATATATCCAGCACCAGAGTTTCAAATAATGATTGTATATGGAGGTATCATAAATTGTTTAGGGGAGTGAAATAGTATTAAGCTCACCATGGACGGGTATTTATTGGATAGTCCAATGATTGCAACCCAAATGGGTGGTGATGATGTTGCATCAGGGGTCCAATGGTTACAATCATTGGGAACAATGGCTCTTAATTTTCATGATTTTTTCATGAGATTTTCCTTAGAAAGCAAGGAAATTGAACTCAGGGGTATCCAAGGGAAACCCTCTAAAGTGAACAGCTCTAACATCATGAAAAATTTGCTAAAAAAGGGACACCCTAGTATAATTGCATGATTGTGCTTACTAGATGTTCAAACATCTAGACTGGTTGCTCTTATGGATCTCCAAAAAATTATCAACACCCATTCCAAGGTATTTGGAGAGATGCCTAAAGGTATTCCACTTGCTTGAGATCACGACCATGCTATTCATTTTTAGGAAGTGTACCACCTAACATCAGACCTTGTAGGTACCCACATGCACAAAAGAGTGATATTGAGCATATGGTTCAAGAAATGTTAGAGGCTAGAAACACTCAACCTAAACAAAGTGATTTTTCTTCACCAATGGTGGTGGTTTACAAAAAGGAAGGTTCATGGCATATGTGTCAAGATTATAGAGAGCTCAACAAAATGACCATTAAAGATAAGTTTCATATTCCTACCATTGATGAATTATTAGATGAATTACAGGGAGCAAGTTTCTTTACCTAGTTGGATCTTCGTTCTAGATATCATCAAATATGGATGAGATAAGAAGACATTCCCAAAACAACCTTTAGAACACATGAAGGTCATTATGAGTTTTTGGTGATGTTGATTGGCCTTACTAATGCACCTTCCATGTTTCAAAGATTGATGAATTCCATTTTTAAACCCTTGGAAAATTTATGTTAGTTTTTTTTTATGATATATTGATCTACAACAAATCTTGGGAAGAGCATGTACAACATGTTGACATGGTCTTAAAACTATTGGAGGATCAACAACTATATCTAAGGCCTTTCAAGTGTGCCTTTGGGGTTTAGGAAGTGGAATATTTGGGTCATATTGTATATCATAAAGGCATTAAAGTGGACCCTAAGAAAACTAAAGCTATGATGGAATAAACAATTCTGAAAACCTTGAAGAATATTAGAGGATTCTTGGGATTGGCAGGCTATTAGTGTAAGTTTGTCAATAATTATGTTCAAATAGCAGCACCTCTAACAAAAATATTAAAAAAAAGCGGGCATTTTCTTGCATTCGAGAAGAAACCAAAGTTTTTTATAAAATTAAGGAGACCACACATACAACTCATGTCTTAACCATGCCTAACTTCACAAAAATCTTTATTGTGGAGTGCGATGCCTCAAGGCATGGCATTGGTGCAATATTAATGCAAGAAGGAAGGCCCCTTGCCTTTGAAAGTCACCATCTTAAAGGAAAAAACTTATTCAAACCGATTATTGAAAAGGAAATGTTGGCCATATTGCATGCAGTTAAGAAATGGCGCCCTCACCTAATAGGAAGACACTTCAAGGTAAAAGCATATCATGATAGTTTGAAGTACTTCTTGGAAAAACAATTATCTTCAGAAGAGCAACTAAAATTCTAGGTTACGACTTTGAAATTATCTACAAAAAGGAAAACAAATTGTGGTGGAAAATGCACTCTCAATGAAAGAATATGACATAGAGGGATTACTTTGTGCTATTTCCATTCCACAGTTTGATTGGGTGGAAGAAGCAAGGATAGAACGGAAGCAAGATCACTCAACATTACAAGAGGACCTAAATGCATTGGATAAATTTGTGTGGAAGAATGATTTACTATGGTCTCAAGTTACCATCCTTAATTCGATGGGTACACTAAGATTGTGAATAAATATCTAGAAGGGTATCTTTGTTGCTTTGCAATTGACAAACAAACACCGCAGGTCAAGTAGTTGCTTGTGGCAAAATGGTGGTACAACATGTCCTTCCATACTTCATAAAAAGTGTTTCCATTTATGGCACCTTATGGCTAACTTCCTCCATCCATCACATCACCCTTGAGAGGGAAAGCAAAGTTTCAAGCAATGGAGGACCATATAGAGCACCAATAAGAGGTTCTCCAACTATTGAAGGACAACTTGACTATAACATAAAATATTATGAAACAACAAGCAAATCAACATCGTAGCAAAAGGGATTTTTAAGTAGGGGATTGGGTATTTATGAGGCTACAACGTTATAAATAGATGTCCCTCAAGCAACAAAAGAATGACAATAAATCACCCACCAATTATTACGGTCCCTGTACGATGTTGTAGAGCATTGGAAGTATGGTTCTTACAAATTGGAGTTGCCTCCATCTTCACGCATACACCCACTCTTCCATATTTCTTACTTAAAGAAGGTAATCGGTGACAAGATCCCTGTTCAAACTATTTTTCCAGAGATTAATGAAGAAGGGAAAATAATTTTAGAACATGAAACAATCCATGAAACACAGATCAAGCAACTAAAAAATTGAGCAATTACTAAGTACCTCAAAGTGGAAGAATCTACTGGTAGAAGAGGTGATATGGGAACACAAGTTCTTCATGTAGAAACATCCACAACTAATCAAGTGTTGACAAAAATATGTGTTTGAAGGGGAGGGGCATGTGAAGCCCTAGATATTGAGTTATTACATTTCTATTGTTATGTTAGTGTTGTTCTTATTGGTCGGCTAGACCCTTTAATTGTAATTACACCCTTTGTCTCCTATATATACCAAGGAGACCTAGTTTTAGATATCATCTCATATTGTGCATTTGTTATATTGTAATAAGAGGTTTCTTATTCATTTTTCTCTCCCACTCTTAAAGCATGGACTTACTTCTCTTTCTATTTGCATGCTATTTAGATGTTTGGTTCATAACGAGATCCATCAACCAAACTCATAAATAGGGGTTAGCACCAACTTAGGGTGAAAAGAAATGTGTAAGGGATTTGTTAAGGCCTTCAAACCAATTCATGCAATTAAGGAATAAACGAATGTTGAAAATGATGTTTCTACACTATGCAAGCAATTTCATTAGATAAATTATTTCCACCATGAAATATGTGGGTCATTCAATTATATTTTCTAACTAAAAAGGCTAGAGATACTACACTTAAATATGTTGCATTCGTGATCCCTCGTTATTGATTGAAGGCAACAAGAAACAACAAATGTGAAGAGTGTTGCATGACCATGCTAAGCACTTATTTTAACGTGTCGGGGAGAAAAAGTGCCCAAATTGGCATTATTGGGTATATTTGTAACAAAGGGCCAAAGGAATGGAGGAATCAACAAAAACAAATCATTGTATTATCCACATCCTCATAGTGCACATGCATGCACATGTTATCCTCATCCTCAAGCTCAATTACAACTTGAGAAATTGATATTTTAGCGTCACGCTTAATATTTGGCAATGTAGGTTATTGTATAATTATTATAATTACCAATTACAATTATTATGATTAACAATTATAATTAATCTTAAGAATGTCCATTGACACCTAAATGATTGATGATGATTAATTTGAGTTACAATTCACATGATATGTTTTGTTAGTTTAGTTTACTAAACTATGGTTATGAGTATATTTGTTCCATGAAAAGGTTAGAAGTTTCTTTACAAGTCATTCCTTTGCAAAGTATACAATTGCATTTTTCTATATAGAATTTTCCATAGAATTAGTATTTAATATATAGGATGTTCTCTATATTGTTTTTATTTCGTATTAAAACAACATACACTTTGCTTCATAGAGTAGTAAATACATAATGTCCTAATTTATATGACATTGTGATACAAGATAGAGTGTCCTATACATACATCTAATTTATATGACATTGTGATACAAGATAGAGTGTACTATACATACATTTAATTTATATGATATTATGATACAAGATAGAGTGTCCTATACATACATGTTAATCTTTTGTTTGAGAATATGATTGATAAATAGATAGATAGATCAACTTAAGTTATATAAAATTATGATACGAGATAAAGTGTTCTACATAGGCATATAAACTCTTTATTTGAGAACATGGAAGAGGTTAGGGTTAGAGATCATAGGAATGTATTTAGAAAAAATGGATAGATAGATAGATAGATAGATAGATAGAGAAAATTAGATTGCAGACGTGGAGTAAAGTGAAACCCTAAGAGAGGATAGGGTTAGAGACTACATGAATGTATTAAAAAAAAATGCAAGACAAAGATCTCGTTGATTATTCTCATGACCCTCTTGATGATCCAAGAGCATATGCTTTTTTTTCCTCACAAAAGCATTTCATAGATCTCAAGAGAAAGATGGATTTAGATCTTTCTTCAAACCAAAACCCTTTTAAACCAAGGCTACAAAACCCTAGTTTGTTGTGTGATTTGGGAGTTGAAGGCTCACAATATGAACGTTTGAGGTAATCTCAAGGCACCATCCTCTTGGGATATCATTGGATGGGGTCAAATATAGGCATCCCACCTTCCTTCCTCCAAAGAGGGGAGATTCATAGGATTATGAAGGTTTTGGAAGATTCTAACTCTAAAGGAAAGGAAGTGTTGAAAATCCCATTCGTCAATAGGGATAGGGTGCAAGTGCTTTTGACTAAGTTTCGAGCCAAGGCATACATCCCAATATCCCCTAGAGTTACTCTCAAATTTTAGGGAGGAAGAATGAATATGGAGGTCAACAAATGCATGGAACCATTAACACCCTTCCAAATCCATTCAAT
>CBVK0103400797.1:0-16451 GCA_900067695.1 Picea abies | reverse complement strand
TGATGTCTAGTCCATGTGAGGATTATTACACTTGTTCATGATTGTACACATATGTATGGAACATGACTAGAGAGACATAAATGCACTTGGTTAAGGGATGTATAAGATGATGTATGCATAGGGCACAACTACAGATAAAACACGGTGACAGGTTGCAGGTTGATGTGACAGAGGTAGAAAAGTGTTTGAAGTTTTAGAAAAAGTAAAAACCTTAGCTTATTGAATGTGTACGCAGGCTGCAATATAGACAACTCACGTACATACACATGTTGCAGTATAGACAGGGCATGTACATACGTGAGCTGCAGTATATATAGGTCACATACCTATTGGGTTTTCTTGGTACATGTTGAGTACAAGAATATGTTGGTTACAGGTTGTTGGTACAGGTTGGTACAGGTTTACAGTGGTATATCTCACAGTGACAATGTAGAAGTGGTTTCATCATTTGACACTTATAATTTAGGGTAGCAGGATGGGATAAGGATAGGTGGTTGTAGCCGGAAAACATAGGGAGTTGTAGCCTCCTTCTGTTTGTAGCCAGAGAATTGTGGAGTTGGAGCTTCCCTCAGGTCGTAGCCTGCAAATATAAGGGGTCGGAGCCTCCTTCTAGTTGCAGCTAGAGAAAAACGGAAGTTGGTGCTTCCAATGAATGTAATTCTTAAAGACATATAAGAAAAAACATTATGTGGTTTTCTCCTGTTTTGGGTTTCCACGTAAAAACACTGAAAAAACATTATGTGGTTTTCTCCCGCATTGGGTTTCCACGTAAAAATAATGGTGTATTGTGTATGTGTATGATTGTTCATTGTTCATGGTTTATTTACTCTAAACTTGTTGAATGATATTGATATATTGATCATAAAGATAAATAACACTTACATATTGTGGTTAAAAGGATTAAAAATATCTATCACTGATTCACCCCCTCTCTCATTAATCCAATAACAACCTCTAAGAGGAATGCTCCAAATACAATAAAAATTCTTAACAAAACAATACATAACATTCTACTCAATATATAACTATCTATTGAGAATCTTAACTACCAATGCCCCCCTTATAATCAAGACCAACCAACTAATTTGGGCCTTATTAATAAAATGGATCATTTTTACAATGGCTATTAACTAACTATTTAATGGGTCTTATTCAAGGAAGGTGGCATAGTACATTAATAAAGTATCCAAGGGGGTTAGAGTAGGACCCTAAAATTCCCTCCCCCTTCGAAAGAAGTGTTTTCCTCAATGTTGAAGGTGATGAAATTGTTGGTGAATCATTGTCAATTCCCATGTGGCATATTCTACTTGCATATCTTTCCACTGGATCAATACTTCATTGATCATGCGTTGATGCAATTGGTGTTGTTTGTTATCCAATACTACTTTCATATGGATCCAAATGGAACCATATTCATCAAGTTCTAGTAGGTTGGTCTACACTTTGCAATTTGATCCCACAACCTTCTTCAAACAGGACACATGAAATAGTAGATGAATCTTGAAGTGGGATGGGAGAGATAGCTTGTAGGAAACTTGACCAATCCATTGTATGATTTGATAGGGACCATAGAACTTGGCAGATAGCTTCTAGGAAAATTTATGTTTGAGTGATATTTATTTATAAGTCTATAAGAGAAGAAACACTTTGTCACCTCTATTAAAAGAACATTAAGATTTGTGTTGATCGACTTGTTGTTTAATTTGATTTTGCACCATAACCAAGTTGTCCTTGAGGATATGGATAATGGATTCCCTAGTATGAAGCATTCCATATATTGCATGAACTTTGGAGGTTCCTACTACATAGGATGACATCGATAGGATTTTTTCCTATAAAAAACGCCATTTTGTGTCATTTTGATAGCTCCATGATAAGTGGTGATGTACCACCATTTGACAAGGGGAATCCATTGTTCCCATTGGTGCCAATTTTCATAAGAAAATCATATCAAGTGGATTTCTAAGAACATGTTGACCACTTTTTTTTTACTATTAGTTTGAGGATGATATTCAATGTTCATATCTAGTTGTGTACCTTGAAGTTTAAATAACTCTTACCAAAATTTGTTCGAAAATGTGGGAACCCAATCTGAGACGATGGAAGTGGGCATACTATGTAGCTTAAAGATATAATCCATGAAGGCATGGGCCACTAATGAAGGAATGAAACAATGAGCTAGGGAACAAATGAGAATCTTTTGAAAAACAATAAACAACCACCATGATGACAAATTTGTCGACTTCTTTTGGGAGTCCTGCAATAAAATCCATTGAAATGCCTGTCTAAATCTATTTTGGGATTGGTAATGCTTAAAATTACCCTAGTATCTTCACCATATCTCTCTTTCTTGTTTGGAAAGAATCACAGGATGCTACGGAGTCTCAGCTATATTTTTTCATGTCGTCCTATAAGAATGAACACTTATTTCTCTCATAGGTTTTATGAAAGATAGAGTGACTTAATAGTGATGATGGGTGTAGCTCCTCTAAGACTCATTGTTTTAGGACCAAATATTTTCCTAGAACAATACACCCTTTATACCACAATGTATCTTGTTTCCATGTGTAACTTTTAGGTGGGTTGGGATCTACTTTAAGTCGTTGGATGAGCTTCCTTAAACTATTGTTTTCTATCTATTTTGTGCTATCCTCCTAGAGCCATACTAGAGTTGGTGAATGCTAAGGAAAGGAGTGATCCATCCTCCTCGAATTATCTAGATAAAGAATGAACCACACCATTATCTTTACCCTTCTTATATATGATCTAATAATCATACCCCAACATCTTGGTGATCCATTTATGATTCTCTGTTGAAGACAACCATTGTTCAAGGAAGTAATTTAGACTACGATGGTCATTCATGATCTAAAAATGCCTCCCTATGATATATGGGCTCCAAGTCTCCACTACATGAAGGATAACCATTATTTTCTTATTGTATGTGGATTTTCCCAAATTTCATTCATACAATTGTTTACTAGTGAATGCCAAGGACATCCTTATTGCATCGATACTTATCAGATGCCTATATCTAAAGCTTCACATTCCAAGAAAAAGTTTTATTAAAATCAGACACTACTGATATTGAAGTAGTGCACATGGAATGCTTTAAAGTAGTGAAGGCTTGTGTTACTACCTCACTTTAGACAAAGGCATTCTTTTTAAGGAGTGAATTTAGGGTAGCTACTGTTTTGCCACAATTTTTCACAAATTTCCTATAGTGTCCTTTAAGTCCTAAGAATCCCCTCAAGTTATTCAATGTTTTGGGATGGGGCTAGTCTTCCATAACCACCACTTTCTTGGGATCAACTTGTACTTCCTCTTGACTTACAATGTGACCCAAATATTCAACCTTGGGAACCCCAAAAGATCATTTTGAACACTTCACAAATAATTGATTATCTCTCAATATTTGTAAGGTATTATCAACATGATTTATGTGTGATTCTTGTGATTTGCTATAAATCAATATATAAACAAGTAATACTATCGCAAAATTATGTAGGAAGGGTTTGAAAATCTTGTTCATGAGTCTCTGGAAAGTGGATGGAGCATTAAAAATGCTGAAAATAATCACTAGAAACTCATAATGATCTTGGTGTGTTTTAAAGGTTGTCTTTGGGATTCTTGCCTCTTTCATCTTGATTTGGTGGTATCCTGAATGTAGATAAATCTTAGTGAACAAATTTGATCCATGAAGTTCATCAAGGAGATAATCAACAAATGGGATGGGAAACATGTCCTTGATCATCAACCTATTTAGAGATTGGAATTCAAGAAACATGTGCTAAGTGCCTTCCTTATTTAATACTATGACTATTGGTGATGAGTAAAGGCTTATTCTGGGATGCTTGTATTGAGATGTATGACCCCCATCTCCAACATCTCATGAATGATATTTTCTATTTCATTGTTTTGTGCAAAAGGGTGTCGATCAGGACATACATTTAGTGGTTCAATTCCTGGAATGAAGGGAATTCCATGGTCATGCTCTCGTTGAGAAGGGGGTAAACCCTTTGGAATCTTAAATACTTGATTATGTTTTTCAATGACTAGCTTCAAGTCTAAGTGGATTTCTTGTGTCTATTTATCCATAACTTGTATGGTATTAAATTGGGAAATAATAATAGAGTGGTCCTTCTTTAGTAAATTCTTCATATGATGAGAGAGAACTATTTTAGGATATCCTTTCTGAATCCTGGAAAGGGTCTGTACATGACCCTCCATGAAACTCATATCGAGTCCTTTGAAATCCATGGTGACTAGTTCCAGCATGTGTATCCATTCTACCCCCAATATTGTATCACACCCACCCATATTGATGGAAAATAGATGGGATTTGAATTAATAATCTCCCATCTATAGTTTGACATTTTCATAACTACCCTCACATTTCATCATACCTCCATTGGCAATAATGATTTGAAATTTTTGCATCGGGTGTACAAAACAATGGGCTTCTTTTACCACTCTCTTGTGAGTACTACCACTGTCAACTAGGACTATGAGTTTTTGGTGATTGATCTAACCCATCAGTTTCAATGTTTGTGGAGTCGAAATTCTTGATAATTCATGTAGGAAGATGAGTGGTTGTTCATAAGAAAATGGAGGTTTTATATCTACTTGATTTGGAGTGTTGGTGTCTTCAACCTGTAACTATGGTGTCTCTTCGACACTTATGTCTTTAGTTAGGAACTGAGTGGTCATATCAATTTGGAACAATATGGTTTCTTTACATCGATGACCTGGAGCATATTTTCTATCACAATTATATCAACGTCCTTGTATTTGTCGATATGACATTTCCATTGGAGACAGCCTTTGTACTTTCAAGGGATGAGTATGAGTTTTCATTGGGGAAATGCCCTGGGGAGGATGAGTACATGGAATGAAGGTTGGTTTTTTTGTTTATGCATTGCTCGTCATGTCTACTTCTAGGTCCCTCTGGGTCACTTCCAACCAAGTAGTAGGACATTGCATTCTAAATTGTGCTCAAATATCCTCCTTGAGGAAACTAATGAAACATTCATTATAGAAAGAATGTGTTAAGTTCTTTGTATGTATGGATAATTGCTCAAAGGTCTACATAAAGTTTATGATTGATTCTATTTGGCATAAATTGGTAAGCTACCCCAAATAGTGAGTATCTCTCTCAAAACGTGCATGGATAGATTTAACAAACTAACTCCAATTGATGTAGCCTACATAGGATTTTTTATGTCATTCCCACCATTTCCATCATTCTTAATCTAGATACAGGACCCCCACCCTGAGTTTCATCATCTTATCCATAATTCACTAGAGGGTGAAGTCATGTTCCATCTAGGTGACCCATCCTAACATTTCAGAACCATCAAACTTGTTCAAGTCCACCTTAGGAGAACAGTTCCAATTGTTATTATCCATTTCTCTATTATTGTGCGAACCCAAAGAGGGTTGTGGTTGGATAAATAGTCCTAAGCTAGAAGTTTCTTCCTAGTTTGTCTCAATGTGTTGTGCAGTTTAAAGGTGTTCTTTTGGTGTTCCCCAAGCTAGCATACTCGTCAACTTCGCAGTCAACATCTTTTCAAATTTGGTTAGGATTTGATAATTTTACATTTTGAACTTCTCATTTAGATTCTTATCCAACTTTTCATATAGATTCTTATCAAAATTCTAATCCAACCCATTTATTTTATATTGAATTTTATTAAGTTGATCTTCCATGAATTCCAACTTTCTTGTAGTAGAGTGGGTGGTCATTTTATCTTGGTAAGTTTGACGTGGTTTATGGGATCTATCCTTCATAAGTGAGCTCACTAGAAAATATTATTGGGTCCTAAGGAAAAATGAGTGTCAATTTATATAACTCTCTAATATATGTGCAAGGTAAAATGGTAGTACTTGGCCCAATATCTCAAGGAACTAACTAGGGAGGCTCAATCATGCCCTTATCTATACTACTTGGCTATCTAGGTACTAGAGAGTGGTCTCTCCAAGTGTTGTTCTAGGTGTACTATAGCAATAATGATATCAATTAAATTATATAAATATGGTTTTAGGTATACCTAAGGGACTTCTTATATACCCAATGGTACGTGGAAGTGAGATTCCATATACATATACTTTCTAATGTGGTACTACTCGAGGGGGTACCATCAGGGGTTACAAGGGTTTCCAACAATGCAATTCCACATGTATTCCCTATGTTTATTCTTAACTTACCATAATTTAACCCACTAAAAATTAAATCATTGTGTTATTTAAAGACACCAGAACAAATCTCTAAAAAAAATTAAAAAATTATGAGCTTTCTAACCCAAGAAAAAGCTCTTAAAATCACCAAAAAATAACTTGTGCAAGGTAGAGTTTGAGGATGAAAATGAAAATGAAAATGATCACAACTTATGCCATACTTCTTGGATTCGATATTGTAAACCCAATTATGGAATTCCATCTCTTCTCTAGATCTATCAGCACTGGTTTGACTGAAATATGTGCACTCTATCAAAAGATACCCAATCTGTGAAATTCATGACCTTCCTGGAAAAATCCCTAAAAAAAGGATGATTTTAAATCAATGATATCTCCACTTCTCATACTCCATTTTGGATGAATGTTTTTTTGAAATTGGGTATTGTTTCAAGAGGAATTCATATCTTGATTTTTTTTCACCAAATTGTGCAAAAAATAATTAATAAATTGACATGAATACTTCCATCCTCTTTTCCATAAAAAATCAACAAAAAGAAGAAGAGACAATAATTCCCACTTTGTTCCCAAACATTCTCCCACTTAATGAAAAATGAAGAGATTTGATACCAATTGTAGTGTACTTAACCCAAAAAATTCATATCAATCAAATAAAATATAGTGAAAAACCCAAGAACACAAGAGAAAAGAGAGATAAACCCTAAGAAATATCTCTTTGATAATAAATAATATAGAACTATGTCCACTTGCCTCTTCAAGCGGGAAACCTCCAAGAGAAATGCACCAAATACAATAAAAAATCTTGAAAAAATAGTACATAATCTTGTACTCAATATATAGTTATCCATAATGAATTGTAACTACCTATGGGCCCCTTATAATGAGGGTCGTCCAACTAATTTGGGTTGTATTATTAAATATGACCCTCTTTACAATGAGTGACTATTAACTAACTATTTGATGGGCCTTATTCAAGGGAGGTGGCCGCATACATTAGAAAAGTATCTAAGTAATGGGGTTAGGATAGGACCATAACAAACCAATAGGTTTGAAAAATATTTGGTTTTCCAATTTTAGGAAGTATCTTGACCTTACAAGGTTAGGTTTTCCTATTTTAACCCATGTTTCCTTTGGAAAAATGTTCACCTAGGATCTGAAATCATCTACAACCTAAGGGATCAAAAGTCCTTCAATATTTAGTTCAACTTGTCAATCATAGTCTTCGATAATTATTTCATCTTCATTTAATTGGCACAAGTTCTTTAATGTCTTCTATCTTTCTTTACAGTTTGTGAGTATGTTCAATACTTCAAGCAATGTAGCCATTGATTCTTATTCCTTTAAGAGGTTAAGAAATTTGTCAAGTATGACATATTTTCCTTTCTGCTTCTTTCTTTTAGGAGTCTTGCAAGTCTTCTTCTTTGGCTCTTTATCCAAATATGCCTAGAGCTTTGTTAATAATTTGTTTTCTCTTTCTAGATCTGAATACCAATCTTTATATTTTTCTCCCAAGTTTAATTTGAGGGGTTTCCTATAGCAATGCATCTTATCCCTTCTTCCCCCCTATCCCAATAATTATGTTTAGGTTTTTATAATTTATCATTTCATGCTTTGACACACTCTGTAGGAGTTTGACATTTTTTCTATTCATTATCTTTTTTTAAATGATTGGACAATCCTCCAAGAAATGATCTCCTACATCGCACTTTGTACAGAATTTGAGATGAGTTATGTCCTCTAAAGGGAATTATAAACTTAATGAGTGATCTTCTTTGAAGCAAACAAAGTAATAATTTCTTGAAACTCCTCCTCAACCATGACCACATAGAGTTCCATATTGACCTTGACCTCCATAATGACCTATTTTGAGGTAACCCCCATCTCCTCTTCCTTGGTGGCCTCCTCCCTATGGGATGTGATTTAGATTGGTAAATTGAGCATGGTACACAATCTAGTAGTTTAGTTTATTTCTATGATTGAGCTATCATTATGACATGTGGGTTATTTCATCATATATTTCACACCACTTTGGTTTGACATTATTTAGATTGTGTGAGCAATATCTCATGGAATGGTTCATCATGTCTTTATAGATGTCACAAAAATACTATGTGTTCATTATTATAACATCTTGATGTCTATTATTTGACTCCCTATATTTGAAATGGTCTTTTTTGTGGCCCTCATGAATGCAAATTATGTACCATAGGTCTCATCTTCTCATTTCCAAGTCATGAATTGATCTTTGCATTTTTTTTAGTTTCTATTGTAGTCTTGTATCCATCGATGAGGTTATCCCATCATTGTCAAACTCTATATGTTTTCTTTTCAAAGAGGCCCTTCACAATATTTGATATTATTCATCCTCAATGGTTCCCTAATTATTTGGAGTAGACCAACCATTACATAATCAATTCATTATCGATTATGTAATGGGTCAACCTCGAAATACTTAAAACCTTTATCATAATCCCTAATGGATTCTCCTAGAATTTGCTTGATTTCTTTTTATTTATATGCTACCAAATTCTTATCATCTTGGGTTTTAGATAATGTCAAGAATTGATCTCAATTTCTTCATTGGTACTATTATGATTGTCAATAAAATTTATAAACCATGACAAGGATCTTTTTATAAGTACCCTTGCAAACTGCACCATTTGCTAAATTTCATCTATTACATCCATAATGTCCCAAGTCATTTAACAAATAAACCAATGTCTCTTTGGGTCCTCATCACCCTCGTGTAAAGGGAACTATCCCATGTTACTATGTGGCATGTTTGTTGGAATCAATGGATGAATTTGGAGGTGGTGGTGTTGGTGTTTTTCCTAAGTGATTCAGATTCTCAACTGGTTTTTTTTTTATTACTATTGTTTTCAACCAATGTCTCTTGGCCAACTCTTTCTTGTACTTGACCACACTGTCTCTTATGATTAATATATCTTCTTTGCAACCCCCCGGTGGTGGAATTTAAGCTTCCTCGCTAAGCAATGTTGATAAGGGGATGCTCCTATGAGATCCTCAATATGTATAAAAAAGTTGTTTTCACCTAGATTGGGTGTAATATTTATGGAATTTGGATCCAAATTTTATCTATGAATTGTCCTTCATCATTTAGTAGACTCCAAATAGATGCCAAACCAATTTTAGCATGCAATTAGTGTTGGATTTCACTAATATCAAGGCCTAGTCACGTTGGATCTAGTGTTCTACAGATCACAAGTCCCAACTCATCAAACTTCATATTTTCAGTACTTTTTGATAGATGTAGGATCCCAATCCTACCTCCATCACCTACATATTCGCATCCATATTAGGAACTGACAAGGTTGATTCCTCTTCCACATCTAACCATTTTTCATCCCTTGGATTAGATAGGTATAACACTTTGTCAACATGTCTCTCCACTAGCTCTTCTTCTCTTATGGACCAATAAGGTTCTACGACATCACATATCTCATATCTTATTCTTTGATTATTGTATTGTTCAATATTATAGATATAAAACAAGGGTTTATATTGTCACATTCTTCTTGTAGTTACTTTCTTTTTTTCTTCCTCCAATGTGTATTCTCTTTATCTCCCAATCAATGTTTATTTATTTCCTTTCTTTGGCATGCTTATGCTTCCCCCTAGTCTATTTTTTCTTCAATGAGATTCAAATAAGGATTTTCTTCTTTTTTGAGGAATCTCACAAGTGTGAGGAAGTAAATACCCATACTAAACCAGCCAGGAAAGAGAAGACAGATTTAAGCAGAAAATAAATGACAAACACACATTACACAGATTTTACCCTAGAAGCCCAACACTAGGAAAAATAATGCTCCTGAGCCTTTTTTTTCTCTTGTTTTATTATTCATTCATCAAATAAATAGTTTCATGAATAACCTTGGTATACACCTAGGAAAACATCACCATCATACGCTCTTGATTTACACAAGAATGACCCTACAACCAATTCGGTTTACATCTACATGACCATCAATATTAAGCTAAAAGTTAGCATGAACATCAACTTAATACAATTACAACATGCCTTATTTATATTATTTACACCATGAAAAACCCTAAATCATGTTACCAAGAAATACTTACATATCCACATAGATGATTGGCTACAATCTCTTGAATCTTGAGATTTTGTTATAGTCGACTTCAGTCAGTTTAACAGTCGACCTCCAGTCAATCTTCATTCATTTGTCACTCAATATCATGTTGACCTCCTGTCAACAGACCTTCAATGACTTCCCATTGATCACTTTGACTTATAATTCTCAGTCAATCACCTTAACCTTTGACTTAACCATTGACTTGACTTAAATCATCAATCGACTTATCACCCAATCAATCCATCTTGATTAGATAGTTGGATGATTGTTTTTTCACTACAAAGAATATAACAACCCAACATTCTCCCACTTGTTGTATTATTTGTTGATATAGGAGAACATGAACATTTGTTCACTAACCTAGGGTAACAATGCCCATTGCCTCTCTACACCAAGAGATCTTCATAACACTCACAAACTTGGTTAAATAGTCTTCTATGTTTTCTAAAGTGTCTACATTCTCCAACAACACATTCTTGTTTTTCACCATGTCTCCCATAAATGGTATTGTACATCAATATGCTTCATCATGGAATGGTACTTTGTGTTCTTTTCCAGAAATATTGTGCTTTGACTCTCACAATTTATCTTCATATCTCTTTCCTCAAACCTAATCGCTGAACAAAGTTGATGGAACCATACTACTTCTTTTCTTTCATGAGTGGTTTCCATGTATTTAGCTTCTATTTTCAACAAGGTTATGACTACCTAACTACAAGGAGAACACATTTTAGTGGAGGTTTTTAGTCTTACAAAATGAAAAAATTTCAAAAAAACCTTAGCTACAACCTCCTCTATTGAATGCAGAGGTTTTAGCGAATGTTCCATATAACTAAAAAAACATTGGGCGAGCATAGGTTGTAGCAGAGGTTTTATTTTTTGTGTTCTTCTTATAAAAAAGAATTGATGCAGTATTATCAAACACACACCAACATGTAACTATAATCAAAATGAAACCTACAAGTTAATATATGTTGGACACACAAATTATATAAATATGAATGTGCATTTTATTAATCATATGATACACATATATATACATTATGTGACTGTTGGATTCATTGTCCAAGGTATATTAGACTCTCGATGACCATTACTATCACTTGACGTTTCATATTTCGTCAAGTGGATAGCCCTAAAGGATTACGTTTCCAACATTTCCCCCCTTAATCTGAAGGGGTGTATATGAGTCCAAGGTGAGAGCCTATATCTGAAAGTGGGAAACTGAAATATGGAAGTGTGCAGTTGTTGATGGTTGAATGTGCTCTCTGAATTTTATGGTTTTTGGATGGCCACAAACCGAATGATGGTGGTGGTTTAAGGAAGACCACAAACTAATCTGGTGGTTGAAGGATGACCACAAACTCTAGAACTCTGATCTAGGCTCAATGGTTCCCAAAACATTTCCTAAGTCAGCTAGAAGTTGAATTTGATGTCTTCTGCTAATGGGAAGTGATCTCGATGTTGGTTTAAATATGACCATAAACTATGATGTAGAAGAAGATGAAAGACTTCTACCAAGTGGAGATTTAAGGGAAACCACAAATCAGAAATTGTTGTGTTGCAGTTTAAGGAAAACCAAAAAATCAAATCATGATCACTTGTTATTGCTCGACTAATAGGGATTCGAAACTAGAAGCTCGACTGTCAATCGTTGATGTTGTTCCCCCCTTTCAGGGACAAGGTGAGAAGGCCAAAGCATTTCCACTATAAGATGTGTCAATACTCGAGATTGAATTTGTCGATATGACTGACATATTTTCTTGACCATTAATGACCATCACCAAGAATTCATCCACCCATAGTGGTTCTTTACTCTTGCAATTGTCTTGCGTTTGAAATACCTATCTGAAGGATGATTGTGTTATCAACAATGCTCCCAAGGATGAAGATCAAAGCAGTGATATTCATCATGGCCAACTCTTTGATAGTGTTGGCATATCAGAATATGCTTTCAAACTACTTTCTTGAAGCAATCCAACACTTGAAACTGGATCGGTTTGGTGTAATATGGGTTATGAAAGGTGACATCATTTTCATATGTGATACATGTTTTGTTCTTGTTCTACCTGATTTCCTCCCAAGGTCTGATGATCCACTTCGAAAGAAGAAGTTGATCTTTCTCTCTACTTGAATATGGAGCTATCTCACTAAGTGGATCCTATGTTGGTTGTTGGTCCGAATTAGCATTATCATCTTCATCATCTTCACAAATAGGGTTTTGAACAAGGGCTAGTTCATAATGTTTTCGAAGAATCTTTCGCTCAAGTGCATCTTGAAGAAGTCGATTGTTTACAACAATGTTGTTTTGTCTTGTGTAACTTTCAAAAATGTTATAACAAACTTTAAAGTGGTTTTTCCAATGGTGATTGTATTTACCACAAAAGAGAGCATTAGACTCTTCAATAACTCTAATAGTTCCTCAACTTGAGCCATTTTGACACTTAGACATCAATGTTTTATTGCAACTCCACCATGACTTTACAATGAAAACTCAACTATGTAAACTCAATAAATGAAGGGTGTCAAATTCTATAAAAAAATGCACCCATTTACAATGTAAACCAACTTAATTTTAAAAATGTACAAGTAAACTTACAATGCTTCAAATGTGTTATCACTAATCACAGAGTTGTTGGATAACTGGAGAGCTTTGATTTTATTCTATCAAGGTAATGAGTTGAGAGGAAATCACCAAGATGGTTGTGCGCCAATGGAAGTGCATATACACATAAGTCTGCAAGAGATTGTGTGTGCCAATCTTGTGGCATAATGAATTCACTGCACGTAGAGGTATATTATAGGTAGATAATTCTTCTATTAGATAGAGAAATTTTTTAATCTCCATGGCCTAACCAAAGTCTCAAGAGCTATCAAAGTACTGGAATGAGCAAGAGCACCAACAATATTTATTCTCTCGGCATCGATACAATTCCCAAATGAGTGTTCCTCTAAATCGTGAGTTGGATGATTCCATGGACAAAAACTCCCATGAGTTAGAGACTTTGCTCCACTGAATTCAAAATGTGCATTGTATGCATGTATGGGTAATCCATCTTACATTTGATTTTACAACCTTGCATTCTTCCTCCACCTCTTTCTTCAAACCATCTGCATATAGAAGTTATATATCCAACAACCACTTAGTTGGAGATGCATTCAACAGTGAGCGAGAGATAAATAATAGGCAATGAGGGAATTTTGATACTCTTCCCACGCTTTGTGAGTGGCTTACCAATGCACATGCTCTATACTCTCCCGAGAGGTATCACACTTTGACATTGCAATGATTTTTTTATTCACTCTTGGACTACGCAAACACTGTTACTGACAACAAAAAGACACAGATGGGATAGGTGTAGTGAAACCTTGGATTTAAATGATAGTCGAGCTCGAAACCCTAATGCGTAGAGATAATTTCTCTTCAACATCTGGGCGTATCTCGAGGGTGATTCATACTCGTTTCCACGAAGTTTTCTTCACATAGGTTGAGCTGCAAATAGAGTTTTCCTTCTTCATGGTCTGTCTAGATTTGCAAATGGCATTTTCCTTGAGGCTGGAAAGTCCAGTAGAATACCCACCAGTTAGGGTTATGTAAAGGCTTCCCCTAAACCCATGACCTTCTAATTCGTCATATTGCTGGTCACCACCAATGTTTGATCTAGTTTCCATCACGGGAGAAGAAATGGCGTCGTGTGTGAACCCTAACACAATGTCTGGTTCTCTCGGTAGACAATAATGCTCTCTTCGATGCCAACCCTACAATTAGAAATCCACTTTGAGTTTCAATATGATTGAACATTCTTTGAGGATCAGAAGATATTCCAGGAATCCAGACCCATCAGCCTGTCAATGGATGGCCCAAAGAGATCAACTGAACTCCCTTACATAGCTAATGTTGGGACTCAACCTTGGTTATCACCCTCGCAAATTTGCTATGTTCTTTCTTATGTGTGTTGGGGCTGTCATGCGCTCTAGATTGCGCTTCAAACTATGGTGGGTGGAATGAATTCGATATGTCCATCGAAGGGTCATAAAATCTCCACGTTCCAGTATTTCATACCACAGATCGTTCCATCTCTCTGTGTGTCTAATTCTCTAGACAACTGGCTTGTCAAGTGGTGAAACCATAAGGGAGAGAGCAACTATTGTTAGGGCTTTGAATGACACAATTTTTTCCATGGAAGATTAGATCATCCATTTGCATCTGCGTATCCCTCATGTGTAGACTGCAACACAAACTCTAATAGGGACTCAACAATAAATCATGGTGTTAAAAAGGATCATTAGAATATATTCTCCAAGCAAGCAAAAGGACAAACAAGAGGGCATGAGGCATTTTCTGCTCACAAGGGGAAAAGAAACAACAAGGATGGAAGACTGGCACACAAAATCAGACAGACATATTTATGCACATGGACAAAGAGAAACGTTTTCTTTAGTGTGCATAGCTATGAAAAACTACCATAGCTCAAATCAGGTCTAAGAACCAAGGCGACTATACCATTATTGGACACACAATTTAGATAAATGTGAATGTGCATTTTATTCATCATATGATACATTTATATATAGATGATGTGACCTTTTGATTCATAGTCCAAGGTCTCTTGGACTTCCACTCACTGTTATTATCTCGAGGTTTCATATTTCATCAAGTGGGTAACCCTAAAGGATTACGTTTCCAAAAATAACATACAAACACCTCAGAGCTTAATATAATAAAAAAATCCCCGGTGCGTTTATAACTATTGTGCATCAGTTCCTCCTTTTTCTTTATATGAAGAGCAACAATGCCCTTATAAATTCCATGCATCGATTCCACCTTGTTTTCTTATGAAGCAATAGTTCATTTTAGGATTTGTACGCCCTAGTGAGTTTAATATATAGTGAGCACCGGTGTGATCAAGTTATTTTGATAACCGGTTCGTTTAATATAGCATCCACCCTGGTGCTTGTGTAATTAGTACATACCAGTATCTGGTTTACCATGTGTACCAAAGGGTAGTGAAATTTCAAATATTCAAGGTAATATGTTGGCGCCATTATTTTCACTAAGAAATTTTGTGTATATTATAGTAAAAGCACGAGTGCATAAATAATATTTAAAACACCGGTGTGTATAATAAATGTAACCCACCAATACATAAATTGTTTTTAGTGCCTCTGTGTATATTTTAAACATGAGTACCATACAATTTTGAAACGATAAATATTATTGTATATTATATCATTTACGGACTGACGTGTTTCTCAATAGTTTGTACCATTGTGTTATTATAATTAATGTGCATCAGTGCATATTATGTCTCAAAACACATTGATTTCTATATTATGGCATGCACCGTCTAGTGATTTCAAAATAATACAATGCATTGATATGTATATAAGGATGATTTTAAGGATGGAAATTTATTTTAAAATGTAGAAACCTTATTTTCACTAAGAAATTTTCTGTATATTATAGTAAAAGCACGAGTGCATATACCAGTATATGGTTTACCATGTGTACCAAAGGGTAGTGAAATTTCAAATATTCAAGGTAATATGTTGGCGCCATTATTTTCACTAAGAAATTTTGTGTATATTATAGTAAAAGCACGAGTGCATAAATAATATTTAAAACACCGGTGTGTATAATAAATGTAACCCACCAATACATAAATTGTTTTTAGTGCCTCTGTGTATATTTTAAACATGAGTACCATACAATTTTGAAACGATAAATATTATTGTATATTATATCATTTACGGACTGACGTGTTTCTCAATAGTTTGTACCATTGTGTTATTATAATTAATGTGCATCAGTGCATATTATGTCTCAAAACACATTGATTTCTATATTATGGCATGCACCGTCTAGTGATTTCAAAATAATACAATGCATTGATATGTATATAAGGATGATTTTAAGGATGGAAATTTATTTTAAAATGTAGAAACCTTGGCGAATCTTACTAATCCTTCATATGCCAACTATAAATGTTTGACGATATTTTTGAAAAAATATTCAAATTTCTAAGGATTTTATACAGTTTTTGTAAAATTTTGGTGATTTTTAAGGGAAAATAATTGTATCCTATAGAATTTGGGTGAATCATTTTTAAAATAACGAATCTCTTTTTTGGAAAAACCATGGAA
>CBVK0103400795.1:0-20396 GCA_900067695.1 Picea abies | reverse complement strand
TCTTATAATACCGAGTAGAAGTCAAGCGAAGAGAATGGATGTATACCTCCAACCATTGGTCAATGAATTTAAGTAATTATGGGAAGGTATACATGCATATGATGTACCAAGACCCATCCCGATGGAGAGGTATTTTATGTTATATGGAATATGTGAGTACACCACACATGATCATCTAGGACTAGGAGTTTTCTCTGGTAATCATGTTCATCGATTTTTTTATATCTTTGATTTTATTTGGCATGCTTCATTTGGTGCAAATATATTTTCTACACTAACATGTTATCTATATGATAACATCACAGGTCTTGTAACAAAAGGGTATCATGGATGTAAATGTTTTGGAACTTCTATAAATTATAGGTGGTCCAAGCACCTACGAAAGTCGGTGTATGATTGTTCGAGGGTATTCATATCATAAGACCACCCTTATAGAAGAGATGCATCTGATTTCAATGGTAAACCAGAGAGAACCCGAAGACTTAAAATAATGACACTGGCAAATTGGAATATGGAATATGACATAGAGAAGGAGAAGGAAACGAAAAAATTATTTGATCAAATGGGGAACTTATGTTCAATGATCCTGAATTTTTTGACACCTATGTTGAGAAAATGCCTATTGGGATGAAAAGGAAATATGTTTTTTATGAGATTCCATATTGGGAGAATCTTAAGATTGGCCACTTGCTAGATCACATGCATATATTAAAAAATGTTTCATCTTCTTTATGGAGGCACATATCATGGAATAAAATAAACACATTGCCTATAATGCGAGATCTTATTGCTTCAAATACTAAAAAGAGACATTGTCCAAGAAATGAAACTAGAGAAGAGGTTGGTACCTCTTGGCATTTTAAAGAAGGTGATGTCCATGGATTTTGAAGAAATATGATGTGACATTCCCATACCACCATTCCAGGCCATGTCACCTATGAAACAATGTATGAACACCGAACTATGATGTACCCATTTCTCAGGTACCTCTAAATTACTTTTCTTTGGCAAATTTGAATTTTTGTTACCAATATTTAAATAATAAAGAAGCATGAAACCAACACATGCAATAATCAAGAAGCATGAACAACTATAAAATAAATGAACAATGTGTCATGCACAACAATAAAAATAAACATGCACAATGTAAATACATATCAGAGATAATAAATACACAACAGAATATAAATTACACAAAAAACATAGAGAACACTTATATTTTTAGATAAATATTCACCAACTAGCTGCAGACATCGGACATTCCATACAACCATAGACATTGTTATTTCAAATCTCAATAGTAGTTCACTCTCGATCCAAGGCTATGAATCCATAAGGATGCGTCATGTGAATCTAACACACAATTAACTATCAATCCCTCACAATTTCCCAACCTCACAACAATCCTAGTTTACCAACTCTCTTCCCCTTCAGCCTGCAAAACCCAAACAAATGAACCCATTTCTCTACAATGTAGTCCCTCGAGATNNTTCCAGGGCTCCATTTCTACTGGTCAGGAAATATCAATGTTGGAAACTCCAAGGATTCTCATCTATGGATAATTCTCTCTCAATTGTCATTACTCTCATGAACACAGGTATCCATTCCCTCATGGAATAATCAACAATTACTTATAGACAACCAGAAATGACTCTTCTCTTCCCATAATTCAATTCACATGCGTAGACCAAGAGCAATGATGAATGAGAGAACAAAATGAAGATGAGTGATTAACAAATGAACTAGGAACTCCCAAACAACCAAGAATGGGGTTTATATAATTACATGCAATAGAGCACAACATGGCATTCCCCAAGAAGCTCATGTAACCACTTTTCCCAACTAAAACCAAGATGGATAAATAAAATATAATAAAATACTTAGCCCCTTTAGCCCCCTCTCTCATGGAATCATATCCCCTTATCTTTGTCCTTGTCTGTCTTGCAGCCAGGGATGTATTTTATTAATAAACATATTCAAAGTATTACAATTTATAGGCTCTCTTGCCTTTCAAATTTACAAGCACTCCAGCCTAAATGTACTGAATCACCAGCCTAAGTATCATATGTAAAAAATACCTTATTAATTCAGGGAATAAAAACTGGGGTATTACATTCCCCTCCCCCTTATTTTGGAACTATCCTCAGTGCATATACAAAATAAAAAATCAAAATTTCAAAAGTCTTCAAAAAGTCACAAATACTCTGCCTGCATGGCATCTTCATTCTCCCAAGTAACATATTCATGACCTTAATATGTCCAATGAACCTTTACCAATCCTATGGCTTGTTTCTAGAGCACTTTGACCTTTTTGTCCAATATGTGCACCGGTTGGACCTGAAAGTCTCCTTATGGCTCCACCTGAATCAAATCTCAATCAATAACCTAGTTAGGATCATGTACATACTTTTTTCAGCAAAGAGACATGAAATATATTATGCACATTCATGGAAGTAGACAATGCAAGCATATATGCATTTGGCCCTATTTTGTCCAATAACTCAAATGGACCACAAAATTTGGTTGTCAACTTTGTACAACTTCCCAACTATAATGAGCTCTTCTTGGGATTTCAAAGTCAATTAAAAATTTGAGGCATTAATTTTTAAAATTAATGTACTCAATTAAAAATTCCATCCATCATGTCTACCTGAAATTCAAAGTTGGTTGCTAAAAAATATATTTCAGACCACTATGGTTTGTCCTCAATTCAAATTTCTTCCCCATTAAATAATGCCTCCACATCTTTAATGCATGAACTATGGAAACAAGCTCCAAATGATCTGTGGCGCAATTCCTCTCGCGTTATTTAAGATTTTGGACTCATAACTAATGAAATTTCCATTTTGAGTGAGGAATCCACTAAGTCCTTCTTTTCATGCATCTGTACATACCAAAAAATTCTCATTTGGATCAACAATCTTAAAGATAGGTGCACTAGTAAGTAGTTCTTTCAACAAATTAAAATTCTCTTCACACTTTGTTATCCATTCAAATTTAATTCCCTTCTTTTGTAAAGTGATGGAATGAGAAATATTAGAGAATCATTCTATAAATATCCTATAGTATATGGCTAATCCCATGAAATATTTGACTTATGAAACATTCTTTGGTGTTGGCCATCCTCTAATGGATTCAATCTTGTTTTGATCCAATGATATGCCTTCTTTTGAAATAGTGTGCCCAAAAAAATTGATATTTTCTTGGTAAAAAGAACACTTTCTTAACTTGGCATACAATTGATGTTCCCTTAGTACTTGTAACACCAACCTCAAGTGATTTTCATGCTCTTCCTTAGACTTAGAATACATAAGTATGTCATCCAAGAACACAATGAAAAACTTATCCAAATAATTTCTAAATATGTCATTCAATAAGCACATAAAGACATATGGTGCATTGGTCAGCCCAAATGTCACCACCAAAAATTCATAATTCCCATACCTGGTTCTGAGAGATGTCTTATTCCTTGATTCTCACCTGGTGGTATCCATATCTCAAATATATATTTGAAAATGTATTCGCTCCTCTTAGTTGATAAAAGAGGTTATTGGTTCTAGGTAGAGGGTATTTATTCTTCATAGTGTATTTATTCATTTTTATAAAGTCAATACACAGCCTCAACATTCTATCCTTCTTTTTAACAAAGAGTACTAGTGGTCCACAAGGTGAAACAATTGGGTGTATGTACCCTTTCTTCAACAATTCTTCTAGTTGCATTTGTGATTTTTTTAATTCTGGTGTACTCATTTAATAAGGATTTTTTGACACTAGGTAATATCTTGGTACTAAATCAATAGATAAATATATATCCCTTTTTGGTGGTAATACTGTTATTTCTTAGAATACATCCTCAAACTCTTGCAATACTGAATAATTTTCAAGGCTTGATCCTTTGTTCTTTTTTGGATCATCTACATGAGTTGCATACAATTGACATCCTTTCCTTAAACATCTCTTCAATTGTAAGGCTGAAATATCCCTTATAGAAATGGGTCTTGGAATTCCTCTTTCAATGCTCTACTTTCCTTCTTCATCAAGACATATAAATGTCTTGTTATGGAAATCTACCGACAATCTAGGACAACATAATGCTTATCCAACCAATCCATTCCAATTAGGATATCATAAGATCCTAATGGTATAATATTAATATCAGCATTAGTACTCACTCCATTCAGATTTACTGGACAATCTTTGACAATCTCATTGATTCTTCTTTTGGTTCTAGTGGCTAGCTAAACCAAACTTGATTTTTCAAGCTTACTGTTCTTCAAATGAAATCTCTCCACTACTTTAGGATCAATGTAATTATGGATTGCTCCTAAATCAATTAGAATAGAAACAAGTTGATTAATTATCTTACCTTCCACCTCAATCATATGGGATTGGTGTTATGTTTTTTGATCTTCTAAGGATGCATATATTCTTGCAATATTTCTTCCCATGTCTTCTATTGTTGTAGCCTCTTGGATGTTGTGAAATATCTTCATTTTGTCTTCTCTACGAGGGAAATCCTTGTACATGTTATGTTCTTTACATCCCCAACATTTTATTGGTGGTCTTCCCCTTTTTCCCAAAGAGTCTTCTCTCTTGGATTCATGTTTAGCAAGATGATCTTGTTGATTTGTATTAGGACTATTTCTATTGAAAGGAGGTTTGAATCCCTTCCTTCTCTTATCATATTTCTCCTTATTATTATCCTTCCAAGACTTATACAAGGATTCATTTCCCTTTCCTTTCTCATACAAGTACTTATCCTTTCTAATTGCCTTAGTTAAATTTATAGGCTCATCATATTGGAAATAACTTTAGCAATGACCATAAGGGATACTAGCTTTTTTGCAAATACTATCTTGGTTGAAATTGTCTTTTGGTCTTGAAATAAGACCTAAAATTACTTCTAATTGGCTACGAGCCCATCTTCCTTGGATGTAAGGAAATAGGTTAACACCCCAAGGCCCAAAGGTATCTAGAAAGAGTAACAGTCTGGCCCCTTGTGGATAACCAACAGATTATTTTAGTTGGCATGGTTTTCCTTGAATAACAATGAATGAGTCAGCCTGCATTCGCAAATACTAACCAATAATAACTACCATCACTCTCAATTAACAACTCGATTATAATAATTTTTTCCACCTTAAAAAAACCTTTAAAATTTAATTATTAAAATATAGTAACTTAAAATATTTTTAAAAATGTATTTTTTACTTATACTTGAAGGTATGAATCTACACAACTACAACTAGTTCTATGAATTGGGGTGTGAATGTGTTCTGAAGATCTTGTGTAGTTTTATTCTTATTTGTGGTAGTCATGAAAGTTTAAAAGTGAATCCAAACATAGAAAGAGATATAATGATGCATAGCAGTCTCAAGCATAAGGTGAGACTAATTTGTTTCACCACCATCTTAAATAGATCTTGAAAATGCATATATAAGATGAAAAATCGGTACTCTTATAACAGATCTAACATAACTAATAATCTTAATTGTGTAACTACCAACATAACAACTTACTAATAACTCATTTCTACATTTATTTCTATCAAATACCTATATTGAAAATCAATGATCTCTTTGCATATCACCAAAGCTATGATAGCATATCATTAAAAAATTCACTAATGGAAAAATAATTAATCATCCTTCACTAGTGCATTGATTGTTGTATATGAGTGCATATATATTGTAAGATACTACTACATATAAATTAGACATTATATATGTGCACATATTAGCAACTACAACAAGGCGCTTATTATTTGTCTTCATTAATGCTTATTTCTTTCCTAACCATTTAAGCACACATATAGTTGATTTATCACAGACAAGTTATTATTATTCATGTCATGGCATGGTATATAGTAATCAATATGTCATTGAATGCATATTAATTCAGCTAATGACCAAAAATTTGTGAGGTTTTCTGAAGGTAAGACATTACAAGTGGATTTTTTTGTTTTTTGTTTTAATTATTTGAAAGCATTTTACGAGGCTTCGATTGGATAATGAAATGAATCCCTTATTACAGAGGTGGCGACAAATCATAAATGTTAACATAACTTACAATATTAGCATATCTGGGTGATATGTTGGTATGGTGTTTTTAATGTGTTTAATTATCAACTCGAGATGGGGTCTGAATGACAATTAATAATCATGAGCGAGGAGGTTATTATCTTCCTACTAACCTACCATCAACAGGAACTCCAACATAGTTTCCATCCTAATTATTCTTATTAGTTGTAAGATCTCTAATTATATGGAAAAAGGGGAAGTGGTTAATGCATATACAATCGAGTGAACCCAACCTGAAGTACTTGGCTCTCGACTCGAAAAAAAATGTTTCACTTTTGTCGAAAATCATAAATCATTTTCATTCCCCTGAAATGACAACTCTTAAGCATAAAACAAATTTGTTGTGGAAAATATGTCAATAGGAAAATCTTGTTTGATAATATTCTATATGAATAGGAAAATATGTCAATAGGAAAATCTTGTTTGATAATATTCTATATGAATATTATTATTTATGATCAAAGTTATTTTGCATATTTATAAATGCATGATTACTCTTAAACCTATGACAAATTATACTAAGATTTGGTTATTCTTTTATACTAAACTCAATCCTTGAATTTACAAACTTTCCTTATGCAATAGTTAACGACAAATTTGTTGTGGAAAATATGTCAATAGGAAAATATGTCAATAGGAAAATCTTGTTTGATAATATTCTATATGAATATTATTATTTATGATCAAAGTTATTTTGCATATTTATAAATGCATGATTACTCTTAAACCTATGACAAATTATACTAAGATTTGGTTATTCTTTTCTACTAAACTCAATCCTTGAATTTACAAACTTTTCTTATGCAATAGTTAACGACATGAGCTAGTCACAATGTAGCCTTGACCATTATTAACGACACGAGCTAGTCACAATGTAGCCTTGGTCTACTAGAAGACCATTACTCCTAATATCTTTCTTTATTCAACCATGGACCCAAAAAACATCTTTTTCTATTCATCCATGGACCCAAAAATATGTTTTAAATATAAATCAAGTCCAAATTAAATGAGGTGGAAGTTTCATATAATTATGGTGTAAGGCGTTTTCCTCATGAATGCATATGTATTTATTACGGTGTGAAGCTTTCACTAGCGTCCAAACCCATTCAATGACTGTCGGTTACTTTGGATTAGCGATTAAATTTGAAATTGTTTGATCCATTCCGAAGGGTTTTGGCGTGTTAGAGAAGTGTTAATCAAAATTTAATCTTAAAAAAAAATTGTAAAATTTTTCACATCAATTAAGAAGGGGAGAATTGATAGTAATGTTTAAAAAGAAAGGTGATTTTTTAAAATTGGTTGTCAATATTAATTTCACAGAGTCCACCATATCACACATTTAAGGGCTCAAACGGGTTCAAATTTGATCGTAATTCGCTTCCTGGGATGTAGCGTGTGTAGACATTTATTTGTCTCAAGTATAGTTTATGGAAAATTTGTTTCCTTCCCGAACTACACTATGCTAATGTTGAAAAAACCATGAATGTGGACGAATTTTGACGTCTTTTTGTTGAGGTAATGCTGACATATTTCATTTCATAAGAGATGATCTTATTTTCCAAGTCCAAAGCACCTTTAATATGTGAGGATTTCAAAACAATTCATTTTGTAATGTCATAATATGTGATGAACCTAGAGTGGATCAAATGGATATGTCGTGCGAGAGGTGGTGTAACACAGTGGAAGTGTTTGCATCACAATGTCTAAGACTCGACGCAATATCTCCATGGATACACATATAGGTTTTACAAATTACAGAATATGACATTAAATGGTTTAATAAAAACTTTGAGGCCCATAACTCCTTACGGAATCCAACACTTCCTTAATTGAAACCTTTTCATCTCAATGAGATACTCAATAGCATGTCCTTTCAATAAGGACAAGTAGAACAAGAAGTGGTCTTGGCCACTTTTGAATGTGCTCCATAAGTTGCTAGCATATTTCATTTATTAAGAGATGGTATTAATTGTTGAGTGCAAAGCATCTTTAATATGTGAGAATTCTAAAAATAAAGAAAATTCTACTATCATAATATGTGACAAGTCTCATATCTAGAGCTTTTAGGTATTGTCACTGACATCATATACAAAGCATTCATATTGTTCACTTTTTGACATGGGTTTCTTAATTTATCTAACTGAAAATCATTAATAACAATTGAAGTTTTCAGAATAAGCATTGAGAGAAGAACCAAAATGAATCTCACTTATCCTCGCTTTTGCTAAGTTCTTGCCTTTTATTTGAACAGTGCAATACTTGAAAGAACACAAAAGCTTTGTTGAGATATCATACCATAATCTGACCCAGTTGAGAAGTAAAAATGCAATGTTGACATAATTTGAAAAGGTGGTATTGGTTAATGCTTACTCTTTCGTTCTATTGACTGACTCCATAAAATTGTGAGTCTTGCACAATTAATAAGATTGATATGGTGGATGGGAAATTGATTTTGTGATCTTTCTCAAAGACAACCCCATGAGAAGAAATCACTCAGTAGTCACGTGACACATTCTTCTAAAATTGTGTTCCCATCCTAAGCTAGCTCTCTCCCAGCCTATGCACGCTACTTCAATTTCTATTTAAGCTATGTCTCTTTATCTTTTCCTCCAATGTTTTCTACAAGATCCAACTAGCAAATTCTATTATGGTAAGCTTGCTAGAGAGCTTCTTTTGCAAAAGCATTTCATCTCCCTTGGTATTTTTCAAGCTCTTTTCTAGTTTATTTCCTTATCAAGCTTTATAGATAAAAATTTAACTCTTTTATAGTTAAAAATTGCTACTGATTGAATACATGAAACAACCTTGGGTCCATTACCCAAACCTTTGTGCTACTAGAATTTTTCCAAGGGTTGACATCAATCACTAAGGGTTGAAATCAATATACAATATCACTCTCCAATGGTTGAAATCAATAAAAACAAACAATCCATACCAATTTTCCATCAACCTAAGACAACTGTCTAACAAGTATTATGGCCCTTATAAGGTGTTGCAAAAGATTGGTACTATGGCATACAAATTGGAGTTTCCTGCATCTTCACGAGTACACCCTATTTTCCATGTTTCATGCTTAAATAATGTTATAGGTGACAAGATCCTAGATCAAACTATATTTCTAGAACTTAATGAGGAATGAAAATTCATATTGGATCCTGAAGCTATCACTGACACAAGAATTTTCCATCTGAGGAATAGATCAATTTCAGAGTATCTCATTAAGTGGAAGAAACTACATGTTGAATATTCCACGTGGGAAGATGAGTGTTTTATACATACGCATCCATTACTACTCAAGTGTTGAGGACAACACTTGTCTTAAGGGGAGGGGCATGTTCATCCCTAATTTGTGGCACATTACCCCTTAATTGGGGCATATTACATTATTATTTTTATTTTATTTATGTTGGCTTGGGCCCATTAGTTGTAATTATACCTCAGAGTCTCCTATATATAACAAGGAGACATTTTCATTTGGAATCATCTTGTAATTTGGTGTATAAGGAGGTTTCCCCCTCGAAGAGGCTTATTATCTGAATTTCTCTCTTTGTCAAGGAGTTGAGTACTTATTCTGAGGTTTTTATGCCATTTTGATATTTGGTTCTTAACAAATATTCCCGATTAGTGAGGTGAATCTACATGGTGGGGGTGAGGGGGGTCATTGAGTTATCTAAGGTGGAATCTTAATTTATCAATAGAAGGAAAATACATCCTTTAAACCTGATTCAGGTGACATAACCAAGAGAAAGGGAATTTATGAGAAAATCCACATTGACAGCAAGGATGGCATGAACCAAGTATCCGCCAACCTTTACAAATGAAATGAAAAGTTATTCTACAACACAACCAAGTTCATAATAAAGATATTTTTTCCATCATAATTTTCATAATCATGATATTTTTTTCATCATAATTATGATATTTTTTCATGCATAACAAAGACAAGAAAATATGGATAATTTTAAGGATGGAAATTTATTTTAGCATGTAGAAACCTTGGAGAATTTTACTAGTCCTTAATATGAAAAATATAAAATGTTTGGCAATATTTTTGTAAAAATATTCAAATTCCTAAGAATTTTATGTAGTTTCTATAATTTTTGGGCTATTATTAGGGTAAATTGTTTTTTTCTATAGAATTTGGGTGAATCACTTCTAGAAAAAATAGAAATTGATGAATCTTTGTTTTGGAAAAAACATAGAAAATTAGACCATGGGGGATATATATCCCCTAAAATTTTCCCTAGAAGAAAATATCCTTGAAATACACCATTATGTTGGAATGACATGCAAGAGGAAATTAGCATAAGGGAAGATAATTCTTGTGTAATTTCCCCTCATAATTGTTTTTAAGAATTATGTTTGTGTTTCCACTATTCTTTTAAAAGATCCTTCAACACCCTAGGAATCCATCATGTCTACTAGACATATAATCACATCTACTAGACACATATCTCACCATTGTTACATGGTGTTGATCCATGACCTTAACACTCCACTTAGAAAGAATTGCTTTAACCAATTTTCCTACACCCTTATCCTCAAAGTACCAAAAGGGGTCAAATTGGGAAAATTGTTCACCCTTTAAACTATCATTCAATATAATACACCCCATGTTTTCCCAATTAATGGGTTTCCAAAGTTTTCTTTGAACCTACCTATATAAGAAGTTGTAACTGTACCCACTAGAACTTATATAGTTTTGTAACAGCCCGCTCTGGCGCACTGAGAAAACTTATTCTTTGAGGACACTTGCTCGCTAGTGATCTGGAATTTTATGATGTTAAGATATTTATCCTTGATTATGATGCGTTATGATAGATGACATGATGTTTTTACTACCTTGATGTAGACTGGTGCTGTTGACCCAGTTTCATTGAGTGTGCAGGGTTTCGGACCTTGAGGATGCAGAGGCATTTCCCCCTCGAAGAGGATTATTATATGAATTTCTCTCTTTTTCAAGGCGTGGAGTACTTATTCAGAGGTTTTTTTATTATATTTTGATATTTGGTTCTTAACATTCCTCATAATAGAGGTGTACTCCTCTACCATGGAATCCTTCCATACTTGTTGATCTATTGCTTCCTCAAAACTTGAAGGTTCATCATCAATGATGTTACTCATAAGTGCCATATAGTTCAGAAACTTTCTCGAAGGCTTGTGCTCTTTGAACATACTCCTAGGATCCTCACCAACACCCCTCAATGTTTGTAATATCCACTTGGGCCTCCTGATAGGACTAGAAGGGGATAACTCCTCCTCCCCACATGAAGTATGATTTTTTTATTCTTGCTCATCCTTCGGAGCCTGCTGCTCATTTTCCTCTAGCACTGTTGATGACTCCTGAGATTTCCTAGATGCCAATTTCTCCTTGAACTTAACATATTTTCTCATGATTATCTTCCTCTGTGTTGAAATGAATATCATGTAAGACTTTGAGGTCTCGTTGTACCTTGCAAATATACCCTTATGTCTTGAAGGCTCCAACTTCATCTTCTTCTCCACGAGAACATGGATGTAGACTGGATAACCAAAGAGCCTAAAATTTCTTAAATTTGGCTTCATACCTAAGAAATCCTCCTTTGGAGTCTTGTCCCCCAATATCCTATGAGGATTCATGTTCTACACACATATCGTCATGTTATAGTCTTTTTCCCAAAGAACCATAGGAAACTCCTAGTCATGTATCATAGCCCTAGCAGAACTGATGATGGACCAATTATTTCTCTCTGCACCCCCATTTTGTTGAGGGTTGTATGAGACTGTCATCTCCCTCTTGATCCCTTCCTCCTTTCAGAAACCCTTGAAGTCATTGGAGGTGCACTCTCCCCCATTATTTGACCTCAAGACCTTGATATTATTACATGTTTGGTTCTCCACCTGAGCTCTAAACTCTTAAAACTGACTGAATACCTCATCCTTAGTATTCATAAAAAGGATTCATGTTTTCCTAGAAAATTCATCAATGAACGTCACATAGTATGATGATCCTTGTATGGATGATACTAGCATGGACCCACTCACATCTGAATGGATAAGATCCAAGATCCCCTTGGACCTACTCTCATTGTTAGGAAAAGTAGCCTTGGCATTCTTTTCAAGTGCACACCCTCTGCACACTCCCTATTGCTCAATATTGAACTCTAGAATACCTATAATGGTCCCCCTTAGAAGGAAATTTCTTATAGTGTAGGTGTCCCAACCTCATGTGCCACAACTCACATAAGTTGTCATTGTCGTGTACCAATTCTTGAACATGATTTCCCTACCACCTGTACAAAGTGCCCTCTCTAACCCCAACGACCACTTATGTGTATGGGATAGCTTTCTCTCGATGTATGAGTACTTGTCCTCTCTAAAAAGAAATGGAAAAACCCTTATCTTGCATAGATAATACTTAGAGAAATGTTTTCTTCAAAGATGGTACATAAATAACATAATGGGCATCTAATGAAACTCCTGACTCAAGATGGAACGTAACTATTCCCTATCCATTCACTGCATACTTGGCATCATCACTAATCTCTACATTAACATCTGAGTCCCTCTCCATCAGATTGCTAAATAGATCATGTTCTTATGTCATATGATGAGATGCACCATTGTCTAAGTACCATGCACTCCTAGTAGGTGTGCTAGTAGAAAGGCAAGAAACCAATGAGTAATCCTTCTCAAACTTTGTTGCAAACTCATCAAGATGAATCTCTATTGTTGTTGTTGTTTGTGTCTTTCCTTTACATTTATTCTTCTCTTGAAACTGAGATGAAAAATGTCCATTCTTATGACATGAAAAGCACTTGATTTTAGTCAAGTCCTTCTTCTTCCCTAGTTGTGATGATCCTCCATCATCGTTACCCTTCTTGCTAGAACTCTTTTCTTTGTCGTTATTTTTATTACTGACAAGATCCAAGTTCTCATCACTACTTCCATGATTGCTTCTCTTAGACTCCTCCTAGGTCTCTTCCTGGATGAAATCATCCCAAAGTCTCTACCTATATGAAAGATATTCCCGAGCACAGATTCCCTTGAAAAATGGTTCCCAATACTTGGGAATACCATTAAATGATACATTCATGAGCTCTAATTCCTTGTCTTTCTTCCCTATGGTTGCAAGTTCATCACACACTTGTTTGATACTCATGAAATAGCTGGTAACATTGTCAAATCCAGAAATCTGCACCGATCTGAGTTTATTCCTTAAGACCATATTCATATTCATGTTAGTTCTATGGAATAAACCTACCAAGGAATCAAAAATCTCTTTGGTCGTCTTCTTTGTGTTAGTGAAAAATGAGATGATCCTTCATTGAATACAAGAGTACCCACTTGGCTTTGATCTCCTTCTTTTGGTGAACTGCCAAATATGTAGGATCTATCTGTGGAACAACTACTTCATCCACTAACTCCCAAAGGTCATAGTCCTTCAATGCCAAATTCACTCTTTCTTTCCAATATAGGAAGTTGTATGCTCCATCCAATATGTCTTCAACTCTCAAATGTGTCGATGCCATCCCTTAGACCTGGTAAACTTCCCTGGAAATAACCTACTACTGAAAACTTCCATGTACTGACTTATATAGCCTCTACCCGCATTATCTACACTAATAGCACGATTGTTATGTTTATACCCACGTTTTTCCATGTGACTTGTAAACGAATAACCATGTTATATATGTGCATGTATCAAAAATACTTGTGTTGTCCTCGATGACCGACCCCAAATGCAGTACGATTGTTTCCTTGAAATATGTCCTTCGATTCTACCTAGTGGTTATGAATATGCTAATATCTCCCATAGATATGATAGATATACTATTCCTTTATATGGATCTGAGATATGGCTTCCTCTCAGAGCATGTTCTCTGATACCATGTTGAAATTCCTTACTCCAACCCCTAGGTGTCTTTTTATCTAGTGATTTCCTTACTGCAAATCAAGTTAACATCTCACAAAATAAAAATACAATGCTGGAATATTTTTAAAGGGTTCAACTTCAACTGACGGAAGTAAGGGGTACTCACTATTATACAGTCCCAATTATACTATACATTGTTTCGATTAGGAGTCTCATCTGGAATGTGGCCCAGATGCCATTTATTGTTGTCTTTTGGTTTTCGTACCAGTTCCGGTCCAGTGTATTGATGAAGTGGGTGGATGTAATGTAGAGATGTATATGAATACCATGTATCCAAATAAAACTAATCTATTACTAATATATGCTAACATATCCTAGCTAGGAGCACACTAGAGTAACCATTGAGTCATAATGCCACCAAAACCTTAAACAACTTTTATACAATTAGTTGTAACAAAAGAGGGGGATTAGAGACAATGCATACACATGTATATAATCATATTAGTCTATATTACAACAATGTATATTGTAATAACCCACAAATCTCAAGGAATTGAAATATTCAAAGAAATATCAATAACTACGTAATGACAAATATTGTATAAGAATTAGTCTACAACAAACAAACATTCTTACAGTCCATAGAAACAACAATTATGTTCACTTGAAGTAGTTCAAAGATCCGATCTATTTCTACATAAAATTCCTTCCACAATATGTTGGCTCTGAGGGATTCTCAATATTTATTAACAATGTATAAGTTCTCAAAAAAGTTCTTCGATATATACAATGCTTGAAAAGCCAAAAGTCATTTCTGACAAGTTTCTACTCTATTTTATAATAAAAGCTAGTTCACTTCCGTCTTCCTCTTGAAGAGATAGTTACAAACTATTCGTCTTCTCTATTCTAATGACAAGTGGCAGAAAGGACGAAATTTGAAGTGGTTAGAAAAATGACGAGAGAAAAAATAGTCGTTTTTCCTTTCCCTATGGACTTTTTCTTCGGAGATAAGCTATCTAAACCTCCAACTATTTATATAGTGAAATGATTCTCCTATATGATAGTTGTTCCAGTGTTGCATCATTCATGGTGATGTTGTCATCAAAGGCACTCATATCCTTCTCTAGTCTTATCATGTAAGCATGTATCATAGTGTGAAGCTTCACAAGTTGTAGTAGATGTTGTTCAATGAGATCGGTAGAGACAAAGGTTTTTTTTTCGAATATTTGTATCCTTCGACTCGTGTTGTCTTGGACTGCATTCACCAATTCTTTTGTGACCAAATTCTTCCCAAGTTCATATAATCTTGGGAGATGACCATTCCTTATCAGTTCTTGGGCAGCTTTGTGAGTCCTTGAACATATTTCCATTTCCTTGGTTACTTCTTTATCTGCCCTTTTCCCTACCCACTGGAAATGATCTAATGCATATAGGTATGTCTTTCTAGTTGATTTTGAGGTTCTATATAGCTCAGGAGGTGCATCAGTATTCTCCACTATCCAGGTATCAATGTTATCTATACCCTCATGGATAATGTTGTATTGTGTCAGCTACATTTGTATCCGGTTGTTTTGGTCAATAATTGTTGTAGCCACATTTTGGAAGAGATGTTGATCGGCACACATGTCAATGATGGCACCTTCCAAATCATTCCTCACTTTTTCCGCACTGGCCTTAAAGTTGAGAAGAATTCTTTCATCGATATTTACTATTTGAAGCCTCTTTTATAGCTTATTGATCCTCACCTCTTTCTCTTTGTTCTATTGGCATAGCCTCTATATATTGTCTATGGTTGCATCCATAAATGAAAATCCTTCCCTAGTTGTTGCCACAGGGTCTTCCCTGACATCTCCCATGACAGGGACTTGAGTAACCACTGACAAAGGGGCTCCTTTTGTTGTTGGAACCTTTTTCTCTCTTTCTTACACAATTATATTGGTTTTACTATCATATGTGAAACTTCATAGATCCAATACTTCGGCTTACCGAAAAGGTTCCTAGGGCCCGAGGCCTAAACCACTGCTCATTGTTTCTACTCCTATACCTGTGGTGGATGTTATAAGGATATCCAAGTCCATCGAGTGTGTGTCACCCTCTCTATCCTTTATACTCTTCTTTTTTCTTTCTTCTTCAGCAGCTTTATCCACTGCTTCTTTCTCTGTTGATTATGTTGCCACTCTTGCCACTTATGCCAACTCCTTTTATTTTTCTGCAGTAGATTTTTCTTTAGCTTTAGATTTTTCTTCAGCTTCATCTTTTCTTTCGGCTTCAACTTTATCTTTCTCTTCATTTTCTTCCCTGGAATTTGCTTTGTTGACTTTTATTTTTTTGTTTCTTTTTAGCGTCATTCCTCCTTTTCAATACCTTCTCTTTGTCTCTTATATTTTTATATGTTGGTGGTCCTTCCTCCTCTTCTTCTGAACTTTAATGAGTTGAGACAGATATGGGGGAATATCTCTCAGCTTCATCTTGTTCTGCCTCTTTTTTGGCCACCTCTCTTGCAACTTCTTTATCTGCGATCTTTCCTTTTGGTTGGCCCCGCCTGTTGAATATGACTTCATCGTAAGTTCTGGCATTTTCCTGCACCTCCTCTTCTTCCTAGAGCTCAGTGGTGTATTCATACGAGAGTCTCATGCTATTGAAGTGATCTTTGATGATATTTTTAGGGTCATGCCTCCTCAATATCTGGTCTCTAAAGTGGTAGAAAAGTAATATGTCCACTTCTGTTTGACCTTTGTTGGTGTTCTCAAAGAAATAGTTGCCAATGTAAAGAGATAGTGGAGGCCAAATTGCTTTCTTTGATCTGTATAACATTCCTCCGACCCCATGTATGATAGTTTGATATGCTACTTCCTGAAGTAAAATTTTGTCAGGAACAAAATGAGGGAGGAAGTGGGTTGATTTCATCACACCATATATTATTATATAGCTATCGTGTGTTACAAGGAAACTATCTTTATGGCATGGGGTAAACCAAAATAGATGAAATGACATGCATAAATCAACTCTAATCCCAAATATGATATATAAATGAAATGCTAACAAGACAAGGCCAAGAGCCTACCTTGTCTAAATGTTTGATGAATACCACCATTTAGCATGCAACTCAAAGCTCTATACCTGCAACTTGTCCTCAACAACCAATATGTGCAAGCATATGGTGACAATATATACTTTTATCATATAGATTAGCATAATCCATTAACATATATGAAAAATATTCCCATGGAAAAATAATTCGAATATTTGCAAAATATCAATTGGATGAGAAAAGAGTATTTCTATTAAAAATAATTAGCAGAAGTATAAAAGTGACAAAATTTTCTAAGAACACATATAAGAACCAACAAACTAAGTCCCTCCAGTTGGGCCTCCACCACTTCAATCCTACACCAAAGGAAAGCTCATGTAAATGAGACAATGAGGTTCTCCATCACAAAGGATGAAGAGCTTGGGGGCTGAACAAGGAGTTCATACTTTCAAGGACAAAGGGATGAAGACTCAATATGAAGTGAAGTTTTTCCAGAGTGCCTTTTCTGTCAAAGTTGAATTGTTGAATCTCCTCAAGGCTTGTATATGGATCAATTTATAGCCTTCAAATGGAACTGAAGGGCGGAGTCGAAGTGTTTCTAGTATATGGAAGGTCAAGGATCATGGATCTCATGACATGGCATGGAAACCCGACATCATTTTTAATTTTGAGCACCAAACCTGATGTACGCGGGTTGTAGTGGAGCAACCTACGTATACACTTGTTTTCTAACTGATAAGGTGCATATATGTGGAAAAATGTTATTTTTTAGCTCTGGAAGGTACAAAAGGGAACTTCAAGTCTGCATAGGGAAATGGAAATGCCATCCAAGCAAGTTGCATGGGGTGAGGAAAAATTTGTTGTAACAGATGCCCCCTAATGTGTGAGGTCATAGGAGTATCTCTGATGGCCGAAATAAATTATAATCCTCAGAAATGGAGTAATGGAGACTTAGCTAAAAGTGCTAGTTACTCATGAGAATATTACAATCCATAATGACTTTGTACACATGGCTTCCAGTCTGAATTACACTGCAGATCCATGTGGATATATACCAAATAGTTGTTCATGGCCATGAATAGGTAATACAAAGCATGCATATGCCATAATCTGTCATAGTCACGAACAAGGCATAGTGGAATCCCATCTTGAAATCAATCTGAAGATATTTTTATACAATGGAGTACAATATGATCTCCTATGATCACTAAAATCATATAGGTATTGGTCCAATGAAAGACAACAATAGATTAGGAAAGCTACTACTATAAGCTAAAGGTCTTCTACACTATCCGCCAAAAGGTCCAAGTCTACATCATGTGAATAGAGGAGTTGAGGTCGAACACAATCAGACTTCGTTTGATTGCCAATCATTAAGGTATACCATTAACAAACACAAGACAACCTATCGATAATGGAAGTAGGTATCAAGGCACCGAGTACATTCTACAAGTGTGAATAGGGGTGTTGAGGTTGAACACTTGAAGAATCCATCGATCATGAGACATTGATGTATTCCCAACTATCGATGGCAGGAGAACTTTCCACTGATGACTGCAAGCCTCTAGGTAGTCATAGAACTCTAGGCCTCATTTCCAAAATAGATGAGCTGAAGTCGATGGAAAGAGACCTGCTAAAAGGATAGCATTAAGGCATCTCTCACCAGTCAGCACGAGGTACAAAGAAATAGCTTGATGATTAAGAGGAGCTCGGACGAATAAGATGTTTTTACGAAACAACGACCTTGTGTGTCTCTCGCATGCACTAGATGCAAGTAGTGCATGAAAGAGACCCTATGAATAGCATCCAATAAGAAAAACTGCCAACAAAGGCAAGGAAACCACCAATAAGGCTAATGGAATCCAAGACATTGCACGAATCCCAATGTGTGAATATATTTCTTGTCATCGAACACAAGGGAAACCCCCAGGTCAACAACTAATGAGGAGATGTCAACTGCTATGTTCAAGGTTACCTACCCATAATGAAAGTAGGACTAGGGTGCATGGTAGGACTGCAACTTCATGTGACTTTGAGATATACTGAGGGTATGAACGACATGGAAAGTCAATAATTCTGATAAATGGTCGACACAGGCTTATAGACATCCTTTGAACAAGAGCATGAGACATATGGATAACTCAGACATCATAGATTTGATGATAAAACTTTGTGATGCAAGAGGCATCAACGAACTCTCCACAGGGACTAAAAAGAATAACCATCCGGAGGAGTAAACTCTAAGTAACGAGATTAGCTTCCTAATGTCATGCTAAACCCAAACTTCGTATGATAGTGACTCAAAAGTTTGTACTCTGTTCAAAGGTGACACGACTGTTGTCGATATGAGATAATACTCTTTTCTCGCCCATCTTTTTTTGTTTTTTCATAGGCAAATAAATGCTATGATACAAGAGTGGAAACAAGTGTCACAAGTAAGCAACTAGCTCCAAATAGTGGAACATACCTATGCTCAATGCAAGGAAGTGCATGGGGGCATGGACACTCGGGGGGATGGTTCCTCTTAGGGTACATGGTTTCAAGTTGCAAAGGATATAAAAAAGGCTCTGCTTGGCTAGTGATGCAAATTGTTGAGGTAAGAGGCTTATAACGAGAAAGCGTGAACCAGCAATAGGCTCAATACAACAAGTAGGATGATGGAATATGATTACACCTTAACTCCAAAGAATGTCCTTTTTTGTAGATTTAGTCCCCTAGGACCGAAAAAGTATAAAATAATACCCATGAGAACTCTTGTAGCCAATGTTGACTAGAGTATTCTTTTTTCGTAAGTAGTCTATTTGGTCCGGAAAAGGGTGAAACTTACACCAAATAGATGTCATTTCAAAATAATTTAATGAGTGTGAAAGAGGCATGTTCACTCGACAATCTTTTCATTTTTTAGAGAGTTGAAAAAGAGCTTAACTAAGACTCAGGGGGGAGTCCCATAGATAAAGTTAGTTCAGAATGCTTGTGAGTAAGAATATGGGGTTCAAACGCAAAGTCATATTGAAACTATAAGGAACTCCTGATCCTATGGAATAACTTTTGCATGGGCACCAAATAGCACAAAGGTTCTAACTAGGGCACCCATGTTTGGTAAGCCTCTACCACTTAATAACGACACTTCTAGTAGCAGTAGGAAGGTTTTGTATCACTAATAAATGGGTTCATACCTAGGGTGTATGGATCACGGTCATAGGATGATGCAATAGTGCAAAATGGAGTGACAACCTATCTTATATGCCGGTGAAAGAATACACCTTCTGAAGGGATGAACGGGTGGTACGATGCTGGAAACCACAAAAAATCCTGGAAAAAACCACTAAAAACCAATTCTTTCCACTGTACTATTAGTCCACAAGGTCAAAAATTAGTACAAACTATATGAAGTGGGTAAAAACAATTCTACTAATAGTAAAAATAGACC